>JARHVA010003828.1:1777500-1814854 GCA_037957365.1 Torreya grandis | reverse complement strand
AAAAAAAATTATTTTTCACTCTTTTGTACTAGCATCTACAGGTTCACCTAATGTTCCTCACATTGGATGGCTTCACATCTCACACATCTCTTTCTTTGTCTAAAACACTAAGGTAAGTAAAGGTATGTTTTTTTTCTAATTTTGTCCTTTTATTTATCCTAGTTTATCCTTAATTCACTTTATTTATCATCAGCATTATTTTTCATCATGTTCTTTTCATGAAGCACCATCCGCTATTGCACCTCTATGACACATGTTGACGTTTGAGTGGGGAATATGTATACACATAATATTTTAAAAAATTTATCAATTACTGATGCTCTCTATCTTTCAGAAACCCATCGAGTCGTAATATCTCTAAGTACATTCCCTAAGGGGTTCATCAAGAAAGGGGTGGGCATACAATTGGTGTTTTATAGGATTGTTTTCCTTTTTTCCACTTATTATCTACACACTTGTCTCCTAAAACCCATTCCCTTAAGATTTGCCTTCTCTTTTACATACTTTTCTAGTCATTTTCCACCTTCATTATCCCTTTTCCTAACTTAAAACCCTTTTTTATTGTTTACATGACTATTTTGGTTGTGTTTACCTTGTACTCTCCTAGCTGACATAGTCTATGACCTAGTGAGTTTTTGTCAATAACGATACTAGGTCAACCAAGTTAACCTTATTGGCCAAAACTTTCATAAAGTTTTAAGGTTAGATATAATTATATAAACATAATAATTTTTCCATTTATAATATAAGATAATAAAAATTAATATATATTTCACATTTGATTATCCACCATTCTACTTGAAGAGCAATCATAGGGTTTCATACTTTCTTTGGAGATACAAATCTTGTCTTATGGAGAATTGTTTTAGATGCATTGATAGGTTGTGTATCCTATATCTTATTTATCTTTTTCATCCTTACATACGAAAATGACCTCTTACAAAGCACCTTGGCTAAGGGAGAGATTGAGGCTCAATGGGTCCATCTTGAAAGGTAATTATTCCTAACTTTATTCTTCCTTTGTAAGAGTATATAGAAATGCATTTGCACTTATCTTCCATAATTTAAAATTTCATATACATTTAAGTGATTATATGTCTTCTATTCATGTTTAATTTTATTGTTTATTATCTCCACTTTGTACCACAATCTTTAGTGAGCACTAGATTAGATTTTGATTTACTTGTTATTAGTTCAGTGAATATGAAAGCATAGGACCTAGTTAGGGTTATTGCATAGTTTTGTTTGACTAGAGGCTTTAGAACCCTCCCTAGTGTTATTATTATGGTAAGATATCCCCTCATTAGGTATAATAGATCCATATTTTTCATGACCTTGATTATCTAATATATACCCAATTGGAAGTGTAAATAGGATATAACTTCTTCGAGATAGGATTGACTTGTAGATCTAATGCATTAATTATTTCATACAATTTCCTTGTTATTTTTCATACCTCCATCAATACAATCTCTCTCATCATCCTTGAAGAAAAATTTGTTTCATTCTTGTCAAAGAGGAGTGAAAATAAATATTTCTTCATCATACACATTGGAAACACTATTTGCATAATCTTCTTGAAGCTCACTTGTAGATGATTTATTTTCACTTTAAAGAACTTCCACCTCATCACCTAACTTTGATAAGATATATTTCACATCTAAATTTCCATATTTTCCCCTCAATGTAGCTAGTTATCCTTTACAAAATGAGAGGGTGGAAGAGAATGATACTTCTTTATATTGCTTAAAACCTTCTAGAGTGTCCTTCCAACGTGGGACTTTAGGATTACTAGGTTGATTATGATGTTATTGAAGGGATAAAGAAGAGAAATAAATTTAAGGTGTTATATAATTCTATTTCCACTTCTTAGTTTCTTTATCAAACTTGGAGGTGTCTTGAAACTTATGGATGGATACAACATTAAGGATAGGTGAAGATATTGAAGGACTTGAGAGATCTCTTGACTTGACATCCATACACTTCTCCTCTTATTAACTTTCAATAAGAATGGCATAAGTCTCTTTATCAATAGTAGGAATGACATAATAAAGGGTTTTATTCCATGAAGGTCTATAAGATGTAATGGTATTATGATCTTGAATAAGAGAGGGTAAAGTTAATATTGGCATATACCTCTCTTAATGACATATTTCAAATAAGGCTAAGTTTGGAGAAAAATAAGGTTAATGTGGAGGAGGAGGAGGTATACAATACTAAACATACTAAATTTATTGCCTATCTTCAATCACTAATTTTCTCTCAAGGCATTAAATTAGATGTCTTATCTCCATCGCCACATCTATTGGTAAATGTTGGCTTTCTTTTTTATTAGGTGACAACCCAATCTTAAGTGAATGTACAAGACTCTTCATCATTTGAGTGTTTTATTTTTTAGTATAAGGTGCATATATAATCAAGCCAAGATATATTTATTTATCACTCTAGCTCAATTTAATTTACAAACTTACAATAGTTTGTTTAAAGTCTCAGAGATTTGGAATAGAAACATAATGACTTTGACAAGGTTGACTAGAGGGATGAGTAGGCTGCTAATGAGGCTAAGGTAAATTGTAAGGGGGGCACATAAGGCTATTTATAGCCTTGGTAAGGTTGACATGCTAAATTTTTTATGGTCACTTAGGTTGAATCCATGAATACCATCAACCTGATATGGATAATATAAAGGTATAAAATATGCATCTTGACCAAAAATATTGATTAAGATACATATCAATTTTTTTATTTTTAGACACCTGGGCTACTTATACAAGTTGAGATTCACTTGGAGTCACCATTTATGTATAGATTCATTCCTCTATAGGATGATGTGTTGAAGAGAACAATTAATAAGTCTTCAATTGGATTCAATCTTTATCTAATTAGGCATGTTAACGCTATTATCAATAAAATTTGCACCCTTAAGGAGGTTATTTAATATACCTCACCTAAGTGATATCATGGATACACCTTTAGGCTATGGGTGGCCTAATTAGTGAAGTGAATATCTAAATAGGGATAACTCCCTTGATGTTATCACCATAAACTACTACTAGACATATTACATGTAATGGAAAGGGTTAGATATAACTAAGAATAACCTAATCTATGGAGGTGATGAACCAAATTATAACCATACACTTGAACATCATGCATGAATAACATGAACTACACTAGAATCTCATCACACTACTCAATAAGGACCTTCAATCATGAGCGTTTCAAACATGAAAGTCATAGACAATACATTGAATGAGAGGGATAGTAAAGAGGTCTAAGAAGGAAAATAATGATTTAAATCCACTTTCAAACCATGTAAATATACCTCAAACTAACCATGTGACTTCCAATAATATAATCCATTTGTAAATAGGTAGGATAGGACAAATAATAAAGAGTAAAAGGACTATTGCTAGGATTCATCAATAATCACATAATTACACTAGTTGTAAGCAATTAGGAAGGTAATAATAAGCTTTATAAAACATTAAAATTAATATTACAAGTGTTTATTTTAGAATATATTTTCCATACTCTTCCAAAATATTAATAACAAGTCATTCAAGACTGCATATATAAGAGAAATGAAGGACAGAGAGAAGAGAGGCATAGAAGTAACTATAAAGACAAGTGTCATCCACTTTTATTAGGTTAAAATTCTAAATGGAATAAGGTATAAGAGTTTATTTTTCATACTCTTTGACATATGTTACTCATATTGATGAGTAAGTTCACCAAGTGGGGTAAGGGCTCTTGTTTGAAGAGTTACAAACACTTCTTAAAAGAACACTTAAAAGTTTACAAGTTGACACATGGCATATTAACTCCATAAATCTACCTGCATGACATCCTATGCCTCCTAATTATTCTTTTTTAATTTGGTGTATTTTATACTTTTTTTCTAACTAAGAAGGACCTACAAATTTGGTTGAGAAACTTGTTTGGTTAAAATCAGGATCATAAAACAAGACCACCTGGTCATCCTCAACCTAGTTCCTTGTTTTAAGTTTAATATCATAGATTTAATACCCTTTAAACAAAATATTTAATATAATAATTACATCCTCTTTTAATTATTAAAACATATTCAATATTGAGGTAATGGTGTATTAGGTCTAATAAGAGCCCTTGATAGCATTTTTACTTACTATTAGTGGTTTTGAGACCTCCAAATGGTGTTATAGTAATTATAAACTTATTCATAAGGAATTATAAGTATAGTAAATTTAATTATTTAGATAATATATAGTCTAAATATTCCACATTAATTCTATACTCAATCATCCTCCATGAAAATTCCTTAAAAACTATCTTTTTAGGCTTGGAGTAGTCATCTTTCGGCCCAAAGTCATATTAAAATTACTTCAAACATGATAAAATAGTGACATATTCAGGTGATGATATGTGTTCAAGTATAATATAATAATTTTATTTGTCATTTAAATCCACATGGATCGCTTAATAGGTCTATCTCTTCCACTAGGTCTCTTTAGAGGGTTTAGGCAGGGTTTAAGGGCATCTAGGGTCTTAAAGATGATTCATAAAGTTTAGGTGATTAAACAAGAACCAATGATATTAAAATATATTATAAAAACTTATAAACCTTTTAAAATAATCTGATATTCCCATTCATCTAATGGTCATACTTCCCACTTGAGGAAAGTGACATTTTCTACCTACTTAGGCCTGTTGAGAAGCTTGAGAGAGTTGATCATGCATAAGATGGTGAAAAAAACCTTGGTTTTAGATATGAACCCATAAATCAAGTATTTTAAACCTAAAATTAATTTTTCAAATTTTTATTTAGTCCATTTCACCTTTCTAACTCAATATAACCTATGTTGGTCCATATCTAAGGTTTTAAGGGTAGTCTAGTGGAAATAACCCTAATGGTCTACAACTTATATTTTATCTTCATGGAATGTGATTTAAAACTTTAAAGAATATTAATTTATGGTAATATCCATATATTTTATGTCTTTACCCTTGAATATCATCTTTAAAAATCAAAACTTGACTCATTTACATACAGACTTGGGTGTGTAGGTTTGGACCTACTAGGCCTAAATAGGGTTTTTAACCTCCTTTCTACCTTCATCCACCTTGAGAATCATGTGAATATAATTTTAACCTATTTTAAATTAATTTAATATATATTTACACTCTCCCACTTTATATTTTCAAACAATAAATGACATTTCTCTTGCATTTCCCCTAAGTAGACTTGTAAGACTTTGTTTTGTTCTTTCTTGAGGGCCTAGCACTATTGGAACCTAAGAAGACATCCTATTGATGGTTCCACCTAATCATTTAAGATTAAAAACCTATTAATTATATTTATTTAATAATTATCAAACTTTCAATGATTACCCAAGACTTTTCCTCAATCACAAGTAGGCATTCTTCACATTTTGACTGACAAGCCTATGGGTATGCATTGGGTTTATTGATTTTAAGTGTGAGGATATACCTAGTTATTTGGAACCCTAGGCACCTTGTTGTTTATTTAATTATATTATTTATTTTTTCATGTTATATTAGAAACCTTATATATACTTATTATCTTCAAAACTCATCACCAACATGCCCATGTTTCCCATTGCCTACAAACAAACTTGTAGGTTATCAATGAGGCCTAAATCCCTCTTTTTCTATGTTTAGTATTCCTTGATCCTGTATGATCAATGATATGAATATATTCAATCTTACATATGTTTTTATATCACTTTATATCTCTTCAACTTACTTGGGACACTAACTTGAAGATCTTACAGTCTTCAATAGGTTTTATAGTCCATTTGATAGGCAATCTTCTTCCCTATGATTGATCACCTATGACTTTCACCATTTTATATCTTCTATAAAACTTCTAATAAATATATGATCTCAATTTAACACATTGAACATGGCTATTCCATCATGGGGATGAGAAACCAATCCCATATTGGTTTTTTTTAATTGGAAACAAGGTCAACCCTATCCTCCCCCATCCTTAATAGTCACTATTGGAGAATTTATTGATCATTATAGTGTTTAATGTGACCTCCATAATGTTAAAACTTATTCAGTCATTATATGAGGTATTACACACCCTAGGAGACTCATAAAATTGTTCTAAATTACAAATTTGTTGTTAAATCATCCTACCTAATAGGTAGACCTGTAGATGACTTTAACCTCTTATTGGAAACATGTCATGGCTCAAGGAAACTGTCTTATGTGATGAATGTAATATTGGTAAGGATATAAGTATAAGTGAAAATCTTGTGAATACCATGATGTTTTTTCTTATATATTGAAAATCTTTTGTCTATCTCCCCATAATCTCAATAGGGGATGTTTTGGATTGTAACCTATAGTAACTCATTTGAAGGCATGGTTCTTTCTTCCAATCCACTATTATAGATGATTTTATGCTTGTAAATAGTATAAATATGATTATAGGCCAAAATTATCTGATTAGAGGTCACATAAAGTGAACAAACCTTTAGACTAATAAAATCATGCCTGGAGTTTCTTAAATCATGCCCATAACTCCCTTAAATTGGATATTTTACCTCATATAGACTTGTAAGTGCCAACCAAATGTTGTTTAATGATAGGATAAGGTAAATTGTGTCCTACATGACCTTATACAATATTCTCCATGTATTTATTAAGATTTCAAAACTTTGAAATTGAATAAAACTGACCCTGGTGAGGGTTTGAAGCTTCTTTTCTACCCCTTAACTTATTAGCAATTTTTTCATAGAGTTGAAGGGCTTAACCAATTTACCAATGACACAAAGTGGAATTTAATTATGATATACTCTTATTTCTAATATATTAGACACAAAATCTCTCTCTCTCCTAAAATTACTAAATTAAAACATGTTACTTGTCTTCAGCTATCAAAAAGGATGATGGAGGAATGGAGTGGGTTTTTACACTATTTGGATCTATAGGTACTCTTCCTACATGTATTTGGTTTTGATATTACCATGGGGGAATTTGGAAGATTTTTCACCTTATCAAACATCAAAAACCCTCTTCACAAAACCAATAAAAGCATACTTTTCTCAAGATTATGACCATTATATCCTTTGAAACTACTGGAGGTGATGAACTCAGTGACTATTTAGCTTCCCCTAACCTATATAGACTTTGAAAAGGCTTATAAGAAGTTTCATACCCTCATTTACCTGTATTTCTCTAAAAATATCTTCACTTGTGCATTGGAGAATGATAAATGGCAGTTACAAGTGAATTCCAACATTGAAAGTTAGTTATAAAAGACCTTTAGGGAAAGTGTAAGGTCATGTAGAAGCTTGATGTCATCACCAAGGTGTTAGATGGATTTATAAAACCCTTTATAAATACAAAACCTTTATAGTAAGTGTCATTTTCACATTGAAATTCAAAATAAGACTAGAGTAATAGAATACCTTAATCTTGTACAAATTACCTTAAACTCTCCAAAATGACTCAAAAATAATGTGATCAACTTGCTAGTTCTAATTTTTTGACCATCTAACCAAATTTTGACCATTTTTTTTCCTTTCAAGTTTAATAGCTTCTCTCCTTATGCATGCATCTAAATTGACTTGATTTCCCATTTAACTTAATTTTGTTCAAACTTACCTTAAATAATGCTAAACACAAAATAAATACCATAAAGAATGACTAATTGATGATAAGACAACATGACTTGACCTAATTACCAATTATACAATTCTAAATGATTTTTTAAGATGCTAAGGGAGACACATTACCTATCAACTTAGAACATTAATGACTAATTCAAATCCTTCATAATGGCTATTAACAAGGTTAAGACCAAGTAAATAAAAAGTTTTTAATGATCCTCATTCAATGTAGCCAAATTTTGTCTAACAATTCCTTTGGTTATCCCTTGTGGATAAATGAATAAATTAAGCATGATATCCCATTCTTAATGAAAAGTTTAGATCAGGCTCTTGAATGGAGATTTACTTGATATTTGCATTCATGTCTTTGATATAGTTATTTACCAAAATTTTGGTTGTTATCACTTTAGAGTCATCCCATTTTAGGTTTGTGAAAAACTCTTCAATCAGCTTCTCATCATATCCATGAAATTTATTAATAAATTCTAACCATCCTACTTATTTAAACACCATAGCCATAACTTCATCATGTAGTATGAGATATGTTGATTAAGGCTCATATTTATTTTATTTCTCCATCTACAAATTCTGTCAAAAATACTCAAGGTTGTGAATAATCCTTGGCATGTAAATTAGAGTGTAATTAGTAGGATTTTGGAAATAAGTGAGAGTGTTTTGGAAAGAGAGAACACAATTAGCTTGAGAAATAGAACAAGGTGTAAGTTTAAAATTCTGTAATTAATTTCTAGGCTCACAACATATCCTAGAACTAAGTCAATTATGATATTAGATGTTTTTAGGTGAAAAAGCAGATATTACAATGTTTTTAAAGATTTTATATGGCTCAAATATTTCTTATATCCTCCTTTTCATGTTAATTATACTACCATTCTTTCCTTTATTCACCATTATGACCCTTCATGTCAAAGATGTCTTTGTCATTATGATCCTTGCAAGTACCTTTTTATTATGAATACTTTTAAGTGCATGATCATAATGACATATTATCCCTCTAATGATGTGCTGTATTTTTGAAAGGATATTTTAACGATATGCCACTTTACTCTATTTTGAGAAAAAAAATTAAATATATCTTTTATAAGAGACCCCTATTTTTAAGATATCCTCCTTTTGAAGAATTATTTTTTAAAAGTGGATATTAAATGACACTTTAAAACTAAAAATCAATCATAGTTATAACAAATGAATAATAGATACCTTAAATTACCTATGGTTGTCCTTGTTTCTAGTTTTTGCATGTGTATTGACATGAGAAACACACATAAGTTAATCCAAATTATGATGAAAGTCAATTAGTAGTACTATTATTATTGCTTTATTTCCTAAAAAAGATTCCATTTTTTGGTTTTCAACTTTTCCACCCCTAATTTATTTTAGTTTTCTCTATTTTTTTTTTGTTTTTTACCCTTTTTGGGAATAAGGTCACCATTTACTAGTTTCCTCTTCCTTTATTGGAATCAAAATCTCATCCTTTGGTTATGATGTAAGAATGAGGTTCATCTTTATATCTAAATTCTACTTTATATTTAATCTACTTGTATAATTCCTTTTTTCTATGAGGTTGATTATATAGCCTTAATCTATGTCCATTTAACAAAATTTTCTTCCTATTTCAATTAAATGGTAGTAACAATCATATCTATTGTCAAAAATATTTTAAAACTAATAAAGAGCTAACCATCTAGTGTCTATTTTACCTTTGAAATGTTGGTATTTTAAATCGAATAGTAATATCCAATATTTTTTTTGAATATAATTTATTTGATGTGATGTTCATGACGTGATTCCATTCCTTCCTCTAGTATTGAATAATTTGTATCTAATACATTGTATCAAGTCTTATCTCATGTAGTTTATTAAGTTGAATAAATATTTCTTTTTGTGATTATGTTAGGTCCATGCCTACCTCTATTGATTTTCTTAATGTCTAAAACTCAAACTCAATTGGAATTAATGTTTTATCCCATATACAAGTTCATATGGATAAAGTCCTATGATGGAACTCCATGTTGTGTTTTAGGCCCAATTTTATTTAGATAACTTGATTTCCAAATCTTTTCTACTAATGTCTATCATATTTATCAATATGTTCTCTAATTCAGTATTAGTGACTTCAACTTAACCATTGGATTGGGAATAATAATGTGATGACTTCCTTTAGGTGATTTGATAGTGTTTTGTGAAGGATTTAATCATATTAGAATCAAATGAAAGGAATTTATTTGAACCTATTACTCTTGGATCTCAAAAACATTGTAAGGACCTATAGTACAATAAATCAACAAGCTTTTCTTCATAATAAAAAAGAGAAGGCCTCAATTGTTTTCCATTTAGAGAAATAATTAGGACACATTAAGATGTAGTAATATTTTTGAGCTGGTATATCAATGGGGAAAATTAAATATAAACCACATATCTCAAAGGGTCCTAAAATCAGTTGAGGATGGAGGTGAAATTCATTAGATAGTGTAGGTTTATCCATCCTTTGGCAAGGATCACATTACCAAACATAACTTTTCACATTCCTATAAAATGATGGAAAATAGTATCTAGCCTAAGGATCTTGTGAATAATTATTTTACCTAAACAATAATCTCCCCATGGATGATCATGTCAAGATCCTAATATATCATATATCTCATCTTATTTTAAATACCTGTGAAGTATCAAATTAGGTTCACATTTAAATAATACACCATTAAACCATTTTTAGTTAGCACTATTTTAATTAAATGTTTCCTTTGTTTATTAGTGAAATCACAAAGAAAATTACATGTGGATAGATAATTATCCATATTATTAAAACATGGTGAGCAAGATGAAATCATGAATAGTTTTTCATCTGGAAAATTATCTTCCTTTGTCTCATCTTCTCCTAAAACATTTAATCTTCAAAAACTACATTGACTTTTCCTATATTATTGATTAGTCTTATATCAAATTCTTACAATAGTATTAACTATATAATGATACTACCTCATACCAATTATTTTTTTCATTAGATATATTATGGATGAATGATCTCTATAAATAAATATTTTATATCTAGTGATGTAGTGATTAAATTTATGCAGTGCATAAATGACAATAAATAACTCATTCTTAGTAGTTGTATAATTTATTTTAGTAAGAGATAAATTATAACTAATGTAATAAATATCATAAATACTATCTTCTTCATATTTCTAAGATCTAACCCCATAACATTTTTATAGGAATCTCTCTCTCTCTCTCTCTCTCTCTCTCTCTCTCTCTCTCTCTCTCTCTCTCTCTCTCTCTCTCTCTCTCTCTCTCTCTCTCTCTCTCTCTCTCTCTCTCTCTCTCTCTCTCTCTGTGTGTGTGTGTGTGTGTGTGTGTGTGTGTGTGTGTGTGTGTGTGTGTGTGTGTGTGTGTGTCTGTGTGTGTGTGTGTGTGTGTGTGTGTGTGAATGTGAAAATGTTAAACACAATTGGGACCTCTCAAGATTGGATCAAAAATTAACTTTTCTTTTATTGTGTTAAACACTAGTGGCATTTTCTAGTCCATATAAATTCACTATCTTTGACAAGCAAGGAAAACATAACTGTATAAATCTTATTGAAATACTCAATAAAACACCTATAATATCACTCATGACCTATAAATCTCTAGATATTAGTCAAGTTTTTGGGTGTAGGAAACTATGAAATGACTTCATTTTTTTAGGTACCTATTCCTTGGGCTGAGATATGATAACCCAAGGTAATTCCTTGATCTACCATAATTAGTATTTTTTAATTCCTTAAGGATAAATAATTTTGTTTAAACCTGGTAAACACTTTATCTATATTGGTTAAGGCTTCATATTAAGAGTCCCTATACATTTTAAAATAATCCATGTATACTTCAACATAATCACTATTAAGATAAATAATATAGTAAGGACTACTCTCTAAAAATGGTTGGTGTATCGAATAAGCATAGTGTAAAAATTTATATGCAAGCACTCCCAAAGGGTATGTGAAAGTGGTTTTATTTTTGTCTTAATAAGCTAATATCATTTGATTATACCCATCAAATCCATCCAAGAATAAAAAATAATTCTTCCCAATGAGATTATCTAATACTTGGTCCATAAAGGGCAAGGAAAATTATTCTTTCATAGTTGCTTTGTTAATTTCCCTATAATATATACATATTATCAACTTGAAATGATTTTTGGGTACTATTAGTAGTGGTAAGACCAATTTACTATCTGAGATTGGATATATGAATCCTGCCTACAATAGTTTTTCTACTTCAATTTTGACCATGTCGTTTAGCACTAGATTTATTCTTCTTTTAGTTTATCTAACCAATTTAATGTTTTCAATGTAGATGTTATAGGTGTATACACTTGGATGGATGAATTTAATGTCATTATATTCCCAAGAAAAATATTTTAGTATGAATCTTTAGTACATCAAATACCTTGATCTCATTTTATTATTAGTTAACCAATTATTTATGTTTAGCATTTTGCCTAGCCATGTTTCAATTTATTTTATCCCAAGATAGATTGAATTAACTTGCCTAAATTTATTGTGAGAGAGTTAAATAGATAATTATGAGGTTTAATTATTTTTAAGTTGGTTATGTATTTAAATAATTATTCTCCTTATGAAATCACAATTTCTAATGGGCAACAAAAAGTTGAAAGAATATATTCCTAATTGTTCTATGCCTAGTTAACAACACTTTACTTGAGAGGTGTCTAATCATATATCTCATCAGGTGTACACTGAAATATGATTTTATAAATATATACATATGTTTTGACAATAGATAAATCTATTTTGGTGATTTCTATATCTAGACTAAGCATCTCCAGAGCTAGACTAGGTATCTCCAGAGCCAGACTAGGCATTTTTGAAGCTAGACTATCTTCTTCCATATAACATGTTAAATCCTCTATATCATTTGAGTGGTTTTTAATTTCCACCATTTTAAAATAATTAATAATATTCCATTTGTATCTATTTCATAAACACATAAATTATATGAGGAATCTGGAGATGGTTTTGTAAGTGGATATATAGATATTTTATTTACTTTCAATCCATTAGAGATTATCATATCTCTAGACATAAAATCTATGAGTGATGTATTTATGCCCAAATTTGGAATTCATATGATCAATGGATAATCTAAATTTTTGAATCTTTGGCTATAGTATCAAAAATTATACAAGGTATTCCAAGGACTCTACCATTAATTTGGCATCTTATATAACCCCCTCTAGTTTCGCAATGGATTGGTTAACCATCTATAAGACTATAGTAGTTGGTTTTACCCTAGTTATGGAGAGTGATTTAAAAATGTTTTATATCATGAAATTTATATAATCTCATAATTATATCCATACCTTGTATATTTACTTCTTTCCTATGTATGCAACAATGAATAGACTTTCAAGGTATCCATACTTTGGTAGAATCAACATCCCTGCGAAGAGGTCAACAAGTTACCATATATGTATATGGTTTTGAGATGATGTCTTATTTTAAATGAATATTTTAAATTAAAAAAATTGATGATTATGTTAGTAATATTACATATCAAGGTCAAATTACTACCCCTATCATTCAAAACTTTCAAAAAATCTAGTCCTTTCCCCTTAGCAGTTGGTCAAAATAGTCAATTATAGTCTTAAAATGAAAATTTTGGTCAAAAAATGTCAAATAATTGGGTAAAAAGAATAAAAATGGTGTAAAAATTCATTTAATTATCTAAAAATATCTCAAAAAGGTGAAAATAGCCTAATTCTAAAAGTTTAAGTCATGAAAATGTCATTTGATATCTTAATTAAGCCAAAAAAAAGCCCTAAAATAGCTCCCACATGCTAAATTTGCAAGTTTAATACATGGAAAAAGTCTAATTTTGCATTATTTCCACGAAATAATTCTCAAAGCATCTTTACCAAGTGGTGGAAAATATTTTTTATCTTATAAAGGCAAGAAAATACTCTTTTTCACCTATTTTACAAGAGTATGGATTCCGTATGGAATATATACAACCAAGGTAGGGTTTAAAAAATTTAGGTAATTTAAAAGATCCATCAGAAATTTCATGGAAATTAATGGCCATATATGCCTTAAACTAGTCCTCTTTTGGTTCTTTTCTTGATGGCATAGAGAGACCTACTTATAGATTTTCCGATGGTACAGTCTATTGGAGGAGGGTACAACTCTCAATTTTGGGGTAAATAAATTAAACTTAGAGGGCTTCCTAATGGTCCAAGTGGTTTCTAAATTATATTATCCATGATCATGAACCATATAGTTTAAGTTAGGTTAAATTTTGCTACCTTACAACTAGAAAGGTCACTATTTTTTCTCTAATTTCTCCTCACCTAGGTAGATTTTTAGAGAAACTCAAATTTTTCTAAGATCTTAGGAACTTTTTATATCTCTCAATGGAATTTTAAAGGTTTTATTTATCCAATTCAAGGTAAAATAGAAGTCTCAAACTCAACCAGTCAATCTACAGTATTGGCAAGCTTGCAAGGGTGAATTATACAGTCAAGGAAGGAGAAGTTAGTTGCAAGTTTTCAATAAATTCATGTTTTTAGGGGTTTATATCATGGATTCATGTTTTCAATTAGTTTTTCAAATAAATCCACCAATGAATCATTTTATTAGCCATATCCATGCTTCAAGTTGTCTCAATGTGCTAGTTTAGCATAAATTAAGGTTTCTTTGCAAATTTTGAGTTTCTTCAAGAAAACTATGATTCATTTTTGGCATTTTGCCCTCCTTTAATGGTCTTTAAATTTGTATGAAGTTGTGATAATGAGTATTTTTTTCATATTTATCTTTATCTTAGCCTTCTCATGATCCTTTCATACCCCCACTTCACTCATCCCCATCTCATTGTCATACAAAACTTTACCGCTATGTCCTTATTCCATTTTCACCCTCATCTCATGATTTCCCCTCATCTTTCCACCATATTTCATCCCTACCACCGTCACCCACCTCCATCACCTAGTTTCATCTCATGAGTGTTAAGGTTGATAAAGGACCATCATCAAAGCATGATCAAGGGGGTATGGGCATGAGCCAAGCATCATGATATAGTCAAATGAACATCTAAAGCAATATTAAAATAGTTAGGTTTTGGTCATTAGGGTACAAAGATGAAAAGAGCATGAGAGATACCTAAAGGCTTTCATAATAGGAACTTACTATCAAAAGCAATGAATATCATATTAAATGTGAAGGAGGATCTATAAATCCATAGTAACCTATTCATAGCTAGCCAACTCCATAAATGTAGGGTCAAAAGGGTGAAATATTAACTCATGGAGAGACTAGATGACTTAAACCTTCAAATAGGTTATTAAGTTAAATAGATCACTATGATAAATATATTATTAAACACTTTGGTGGTGTAAAAACTTTTTAAACACCTTCAAGATGCCATTGTCTGTACATAGGACACCATCTTGCATTAGTCATGTATAGTTAAATTCATATAAGAAGAAAGGTTTTTTTCAATAATTATGGTAGGGTAGTACTTTTCCATAAATAAAATTCAATTGATAGTAAAGAGATGTATCATATAATAAATTTCATCTAAGTAGTGAATAGTAACCTACAGGCAATGTTGAAGGCACCTACAACTAGATTTATTAGACCTATAGTTATAGGTGGTGATCATGGATATTTGAAGACACTTGGGGCTTTTATGACAAGGGAAACATGTTTGTGGAGGGATTTTGAAGAATTTAAGGAATAATAATATAAGTATCAAAGGATATAACATCATCCTCTCATGTTTTTAAGCTCTCCAATCACTAAATTCACCTACAACCAATTGGCATTTAAGTACCCTATAATAGGCTTAAAAATGCATCCATAACTAATGGGATTTTTGATGGTAGAAGGACTTGTCAAATGGTCTAAGACCTAATAGTATTTTCATGTAATTATAAAAAGGGGGAAATATTATAAAGTCTCATGAGGGTCTTAAGAAGGCCCAAGGTAACCTATAGTGACCCAAACATCACCTACAACTCACAAGAGGTACCTATAGTCAAGATAGAAAACTAATTCTTTTGATGGCACAAGGTGTTTGAAACATTGCATGAAGAGATATTTTAAAGTTGATTTGAAATATTTTGGAATGGAAAGAGGGTTTATACCTATTGTTACCCTTATTCAATTCTCTAAGTAGCTTTGTCCATACACTCTCACTTTTAGTCATGGTCCTTCAAGCTACTATATGCAAGAGTAGGAATAGTTGATAAGGGGGTTTCATATCAAATACAAAGAGGCTCTAAAGGGATGATGAAATCAGAATGAGATTAATGTATATAAGGTAAAGAGGCAAAGAGTGAGTCTTAATAGGTTTTGATTTCACTCATACCAATATGAAACTCACCTATGGCCTTAATGGGAACTACAATGTCATCCCTATATATTACCTTAAAAGCACAATCAAGTTCATGGGATTTAGGATTTTTGTCTCCATATTGTTTGGAATTAAAGAGATGGTGTTCATTAAAATATCATGGTGAGGGTTTCATGTATAATTGGAGAGATCTCAAAGGAAAAATATAGTTATATCCCTTTATGATGATACCCTACAACCATCTGTTCAAACCCTATAGTCAAGTGATAGTGCTAAGGGAAATTTTAAAGGTTTAAGACTTTTCAAGGAATGTTTGTGAATTTTAAAGAAAAGGAAATAGGTGGAGGGATTTGAAACATTCTATTAATTATCTTCCCACTCTCTGAATAGTCCTAAACTATGATCCAATCCACTTTTAAACCCTATTCAGTTCGTACAAGGGGCATTAGGAACTAAAATACAATCAAGAACTTGATACAAAGCATGTAGAAGATCAATTGAGGAGATGATGGTGTTTGGAATTTTGAGTTTTAATAAAGGGATAAATTGGTTTCAAATATGTTTGAGGTGATACAGGGAACACAATGTTATAGTTTTATTAAACCCAAAGAACATCTACAGATAAGCCCATAGAATGATGAAGATTCTTAAAGCTAACTAGTCTTTGACAATGGGAGAAGTAAAGGATTCATGAAGCATGGATAACCATAAGGCTTTACATTCTCATCATAGAATAGAAAAAAAAAGTAATTTCATCAAGAATATTAGATAGACTTACAACATAATCAAACCCTATATATATAACTATACAAAATAAAATTAATGTGGGCTTAAGGCATAGTTTAGGAATCTTTCTATTATAAATAACATACGATAATGGTTTTCATAAAATTTGGAGGAATCCAAGAACTGTGGGTTATGTTTTACCTCTCAAACATGTCCTTTGCTTGCAATTTCCCCTAACAACATGGTTTACATACATAATAATATGAGGCAACTTAGAGGAGGTAGAATGTGGCATAAGCTAGCATGGAGGGTTGAATGTGACTATGAAGAGTAAGGAAGAAAATATTGTAGGTTGTTTTTGTCCTGATACAAGATCATAAATTTTTATAATAACCTATAAATGAAGGATCAAATGCTTAGCAAAGTTATATGCTTGTAGGGTGTGTAGTAAAAAACATTCATGTGAGGAGCAGACCTATGAAAGTGATGTTGAACATACCAAGTAGTCATGAAAATTTTAAAATCCTTGATAAATTACTAATACAATGATAGTATCATGAAAGGATTTGCTATAGTATAGGGATGTACAAAATTTGTCAGTTTTGAAGCCTATATGCCTTGTTGGAGGTCAAAGTATGCTTGAAAATAGGGGTAGATATTATTTTCAAACTCCTAAAGAGGATATTGAGATAAATAAATATTATTGTGACCTTAAAACCTCTATATTACATGAAAATACTTTAAAATATGCCAAAACTCAATCAAATATGCAAATAGTCTATGCAAAAGGTCATCTTTAGGGAAAATTGAGCATTTTTGGAGCTACAGGTGGAATCAGGACTCAAAATTTGATACATATGTTATTAATAAGTTTTATAAACATCTGACCAAGTTTAATGGCCATTGGATTAGTGGAGATACTTGATTGTTTATCTCAGACCTCAACTTATTTGTTTGAGGTCACCATTGGAGTAGACATCATTCTAGAGTGCCACAAAGATTTCTAAGTCAAATTAAAAGTTTTAAAATAATAATATGATGTTTTTACACAATAATAATACCATTAAAGAGTGTAAAAACTCCAAATTTTATGCAAACCATGCTCATATAGACTTTTACAAGCAAATAGGCACATAGGCCAAAAAGGCATTTTTGTAATTTTCAATAAAAAATGACTTTTAGAGTGTTTTTATAGCATGTTACAGGTCCCATAATTATTTTTTCATGATTTTAGAATCTTTTAATTAACTATTTTCAATTTAGTGAAGTTTTTACTTTATGCAATTTTAGGCACCCTTTCAAGCCTCCTGTTTAGATGCTCATTTTGCTCACCACATGTGGAGTTTGGCCAAATGATATTAGTATATTTTTAAGACCCATATTTAATTATAATTAATTAATAATTGAGATAAATTTATAGTTTATTATTTTTGAACAATTGATAAGAGTGTAGGTAGCCAAAATGCAAGCTAAACCCTACAAGTAAATTTCATTTACGTGGTAAATTTTTATATATTTTGCATGGGAGCCAAACAATTTTAGGGATTTTAGGGGGTTAATGTGATATTTATCAATGGAAATGTTATATTATTTTAAGGATTGTACTTTATGAATCATTAGTTTGAAGATTTAGCTTTAAAACCCTCCTAAACCCTTAAAAACTAGTTTTGAGAAAAGTGGATTTTCTTGCTATCAAATCACAATGGATCAATATAAAAAAATTAAAAACATAAACTAAACTTAGATATGATTACATAAATGTAAATTTAATGCATAGATATGTACAAGTGAGGGTATAAATCATGTTTTTATGGAAAAAGCATGTAAAACAAAGTACAAGGTAGGTCAAAGGAATCTAATCAACAGAGATAAAAGAATATGAATTTATCTTCCCAATAAAATATTCATTTTATCAAAAATTATCCTAAAATTATCCCTAACAACTCAATCAAAATGACGAGTCTACTAGAAAATGGAGCAAAATTGGCCCTATAAACCCTGTTAACTAAATGACAAAGGTTTTCACATCAAAATCACATATTTGATGATGAATAAATTTGTTATAGTTATAATTATTGGTTTTTTAAATTTTAATGGATTCTTATTTTAGGTTTAATAGTGACCAAAATCATAGATGCGCCTTTAGGCCTATTTGGTTTAAATGGCTTAGTTGATCAACTTGTCAAGTTTGAGTTTGGTGCTGGAATTGGAATTGGTCATCAAGGAGTTAAATTTGGAATTACATGTCACTTTTATACTATTTAATAAATATATTTGTTTTCATTTCATCCTTCAATATGTCATTTCATGCATGAGGAGGTTAAAGAGGTAGTTAACTAGGTTTTAATGAGTCTTGACTCTAAGTTGATAATTTGACATCATCATGAACCTATCTTTGGTTGACATGTATTTCAAGCTTAAAAAAATAAAGTGGATTTTATCTTTAAATATTTTCATAGCATCATGCATGCAGGAGAGTTTGACTTGTCAAACATGGGCCCACCATATTTTTCCTATGCCATAGTTTGAAGCTTTTCGTGCAAATTTTGTGGGGTTTAAAAGATTTTTGAATTGTTTAAACTTTGTAAAAAGGATTTTTATTGAGTTTAGTCAATTAATACCATCCCTTATCCATTTTAAATTCCACTTAAGGCTTAAATTAGGTTTATAAACATATATATTGGCTTTTTTAGGTCATTTTTTCATTATTCCTAGAGCTGAACCAAAAATTGTAATCTAGATCATACATCAATAAAGGAGATTTTTATTTTTTTATATGAGTTTTTACATATAATATACTGTAATTTATTATGTATTATCATATAAGTGACATTATATCTCCTTTTGGTAGGTCCATTCCTCACCTATTGCTTTCTATCTCACCTTTTATAGGTCATTTGAAGAGGTAAAAAGGAATTTTGTAATCCAAAGTTATATTACTCCTTCGTCTAAAATATTTATGCTTAAGGGAAATATAGGAATTTTATTGACTCACATGTGTGAATTAGTTTCAATATCCTCTAGAGGATATAAAAAATTTAGGTGCATCACCTAATTAGATAGGTTTTCCTTTTAGTTTTCCCTTGCCCTTTTCATCCTAAAATCATAGTAAATCAGATTTAATTGATATATATTAAGGGAACTAGCCCTATTTGGAGGTTATTATCAATATAGAGTCACCCAAAATCTGATAATTTCTAATTGTATCAACTGGAGTGAGGGTGTGTTTTACACATCTTCAAGCAGGGTGCACTCAAGAGTGATAATAGTTTTTGGCACACCTAATGGGACCACTTATTCACATTTTTAAATTAGTATCTATGTATCTAATTATATTATTCATTTCCATATTTTCATTTTTATATTTTTATAATTTTCATTCCATAAATATTTTTCACAAGATCCTCTAAAAAAGGGAAAGAAATAGATTTCTCTAAGTTATCTTTCCAATCAACAAAGAAAAAGAAAGCCTCTCAGTCAAATCCAAATACCACACCTTTTATTACCCATAATATTGTACAAAATCCTCCTATCCAAGCCAATATTATTCAACTAAATATTGTTTTAAATCATATTCCTAATATGGCTATTCTTAGAAGATAGGCTTTTATTGCATTCAATGGTGCTAGTCCTCTAAATCCCAATTAATGGGATGATATTCTAGTTTTTGCTCTGAAGGCTCTTCATTATTTTATAATAAAAAATACAACAAATCCTATAGAATATATTTTATATATTATTAATCTTTGTTTAGTGCATCATGTGACATAAGAAAATGTATAAATGAGGTTTTTGGCAACTTCTTTCAAAGGGAAAGCACTTCAGTGGTACATAGGTTTGGCTTCTACATCAATCAACAACTAGGATGGATTTGGAGAACTTATGTGCAAACATTTTAAAGACAAAAGTGGTCATCTTTCACTTTTGGAGAAACTTAAAATAATTAAGAGATTCAACCATGAATTCATGGTGGATTTCAACCATAGATTCTAGAAGACTTGGGATAGAATTCCTGTAGTGATTAAACCTACATCTAACTATGATTTTCTATACTATCTAAAGGATCTTAATTTAGATGTGGCTATGATGATCCAATCCATGGGAGGTAATACTTCACCTGAAACTTTTGAAGTAGAAACCAAGGTTTAAAATTTCCTTATACAAGTAGGCAAATTATCTCCAAGGCCACCTATACCTCTTTTTTCTAGAGATCAATCCTCTTGCTCTAACTATTTCTCCAATTTTAGAGTCATCAAAGTTCCATCAAATAAAAGGTGATCAAACTAATAAATTGTGGAAGATAGAGAGTCTTCTTAAGGTTCAAACTAACAATTTGGTTATAATAGAGAGGCAATAATCTCCACTATACAAGCCATATCAGAATACTAATTAGAATTATCAGCCTAATAGACCATCCTATCAATCTAATCAGTAAGGAAAAGGGCATAATTCTCAATCAAGGTAGTATAATTATAATACTCTAAGCAATTCCAAAGCTATTATGCCAACTCAAAACAACTATGTTCAAGATGGACAATGGAACAATCAATGGGATCAAGTAAATAACATGGCAATGGATCCAACTGGTGAGAGTTCTCATCAATATTTTATGCAACAAAGTTTATTTCTTCCTTCATTTGAAAACCAACCACCTTCATAGAATAAGGAAGCTTATCTTTCTTATGGAGACATTCCTTCATTCACTAAAGTAGAAGTGCAAAATTAATAAGGATAAGGTAGTGGTAAGGCATCTACTAAAATTACATTTTTGAACTTCTAGCAAGGTGAGAATTCTTTTGAACACTTAGTTATAAATCAAAATCAAGGTTTACCTAATATTTATAGTTCAGTTTTAGCCCATACTATATCCAAGAAAAGAGAAATTGGTGAAGGTTCAGGTCCTAAAAGGGCAGCCCCTTATTCTTCTCAACCACCGCAGAAGACAACAACACCTGATCTACCTCAAAAAAGTTCAAATCAATAAGCTCAAGATTCAAAAGATAAGAATGTGAAAGGGCCTTACATACCTCAATTCACAAAAAAATTGTGGGTTCCTTATTCTCCTAAATTATAGTCAAAGGCATCCACTTATCCACTTAGTATTGTGGATCATATAAATAAGTCTTCAATATCAATTTCAATGTGGGATACTATACTAATCCCAGGACAAAAGGAGTATTTGAAATAAAAGCTTTCAAATATCAATATCTCTAAGAGACCACTTAAAAAAGAAAGAGTAAGTGTTTTTATAACTAATTATAAACCATCTATTAAGTCTCAACCTCTTAAGGTTACTAATCCTCCTCCATTTTACCTTTCATTATCATTAGAGATTGCCTTGTTCATAGCTATATGATTGATAGTGGGGCTAGTACCTCTGTCATGCCCAAATCAATAGATGATAAGTTAGGATTTAAATATGAACCCCATGAGAAAGGTGTCTTGAAATTAGATGGGTCTCTTACCAAGAATGTATGTGTGTTGAGAGATATAAAAAGCATACTTGTTTCTTGTCTAAATTTCACAATTTATAGGATGTTATTGTTGATTTACCTCCATATTTTACAATATGCTTATCTAGAGATTTCACTAAAAAAATAGGGGGTCACCTTTCCTCAAATTTACCATATATGGTTTTTAGAACTATATATGGAACCAAATTAACTATTAGATCTTAGCCTATTTCCATATTTTATCTTTAGCCATATATGCCAAATATGTCAAATGTGAATTGCAGTATTTTAGAAGAACATGATAACATCATTGAGCAAGAGCCTCTTGAGGGTATACCAAATATTTTCCTAGATAAGTGGGATGTTTATAATCATGTGCATGATCCCTAAAAAATTATTGAAGATGCTATTTTTGGACTCCATTGTATACATGAAGAGGGTTATTTATTACCTAGTCTCACTAGCTCAATGTAGGATCAAGAAAGAGTTTGGAATCTATTATTTGATGGATCTATAATAAACAATAGAAGTGGGTCTGGTGTAATGTTGGTTTTGCCATAAAATCAAAGGTATTATTATTCTATTAGATTTTAGTTTAGTTGTATGTCTAATACTTTAGAATATGAAGCTCTTATTTATGGTCTTCAGTGGGATAGAGAAGGATATCAAGCTCTTGTAGGTGAAAGGTGATAGTGAGTTAGTAGTCCAACAAGTTATATTTAATTATTTAAAATAATCTTATTTTAAATGCCTAAAAACATGTATTTTGGGATTTCATGGAATATTTCTTTGCATTTGGCATTCACTCGCTTCCTAGAGGAGCAAATCAACATGCTGATAGACTTGCGACCTTAAGATCACAATATGATATTCTAGATTAGATTAAGGATAATAAAAATTAGACCCAAATAAATGTTGCATATAGGCATTTAGTTCCAAATAATTATGTAAGTTGGCAATTTCTTGATTTTGATAATCAAATAACATATTTTCTACAAAATGAGGTAGAATTTGGCCAAAGAAATCATGCTAAATTGTAGGATCAATATGAAAATCAGATTATGTAATTGAAATCAAACAAGATGACAAAAGGTTTGGTGACTTTAAAAAAAATCAATGAAGATGATAATCTAAGGAAAAATTGGGTGAGTATTTCTTCCAAGAAAGAGAATTATTAGCTAATTAGCATAACTAAAGGTAAACAACTCAAGCTAGGTAAAGTGAACACCAATTTTGAGAGAGTAGCTTTCATTTCATTATGTCAATAATTCATGGATGTATTGTAAATACCATGATTTTAAAGGTTTTGATCCTAGATTATCACAACATACTATTGAACTATAGCAGGATGCAAAATTGGCAAGACAAAAGTAAAGGCCTATCAACCCTAAGGTTGAAATTCTCATGAGAAAAGAGCTTACAAAGTTGATTGAATTAAGTATTATTTTTCCTATAAAGCATTCAATATGGGTAACAAATATTTTACTAGTAAGAAATAAAAATGGAGAGATAAGATTATGTGTAGATTTTAGAGATTTGAACAGAGTATCATTGAAAGATCACTACCCACTCCCTTCCATGGATCAAATCTTGCAAAGGGTAGCAAGTTCATAAAAGTTTTCTTTATTGGATGGGTACTCAAGATATAACTAGATATTTGTGAAAGAGCAATATCAGTATAAAATAACTTTCACCACCAAATGGGGTAGTTTTGCTTACAAGAAGATGCATTTTGGACTCTTCAATGATATAAATACCTTCCAAAGGGAAATTGATGTTGATTTTCATGGTTTATTGATTGAAATGGTTTTAGTCTATTTTGATGATATTATAGTATTTTCAAATAATCATAATGATAATCTAACACACTTGAGAATTATTTTTGATAGATGTAGATAATTTGAAGTCTCATTGAACCCAAAGAAATGCATTTTTTTAGTGCATGAGGGGACACTTCTTGGACATGTGGTGTTCAAATCTGGGCCTTCCATTGATCTAGAGAGAATAGAGGCAATCCTTTCTATATCATTGCCTTAGCACAAGAAAGTATTGTAGAGATTCTTGGGTAAGATAAACTTTATCAGAAGATTCATTCTTAGTTTTGCATAACTAGTAAGGCCACTTACTCAAATGCTAAAGAAACACCAAGAGCTCACTTGGAGTAAAGAATGTAAAATGATTTTTGAAGCTATCAAGGAATTAATCATCCAAGATCCTACTCTTCTCAATCCATATTTTAGTAAGTATTTATTCTTGTATGCTTTTTCTATTTCCAGTACTATTTCAGCCATGCTTATGCAGTAGAATGATAAAGGTTTGGAACACCCCATTGGTTTCTTTAGTCAAGATTTAGAGGGTTATTAAGAGAGGTGTTTTTTTTAATAAAAATTGTTATTTTTTTTATAATATTTAATACATTTGGTTTCAAATAATAAGATTATACTAATGGTAGCTCATCCAAGTGTGAAGGACTTCATTCTCAACAGAGACTTGAGCAAAAAGAGAGATAGATGGGTCACTAAATGCATGTAATATGACATTGGAGTCAATGTTACAAATATATTCTAAGGAAAATGATTATGTAAACTTTTTTTACAATATGTGAAAGAATAAAAAGAAATAATGTTGACAATTAGGGACACTCAACATGAAGCTAAAAATACACCTCCTACAAGATAGACACAGAACATTGTTAGATTTCTTCAAACTAGAGAATGTGCAAGGGGTTTTAATGCATCACAAAGAATATAATTTAGGCTATAATTAGTACCATACATTCTAATTGATGGATTTATTTTCAAAAAATACATTGGAGGTATGCCTTTAAGGTGTGTTGAAACTAGTCAATTTGATAAGCTTTTTGAGCAATTTCATGATAGTCCTTATGGAGGTCATTTTTCAGCCAAGACCATGGCTGAAAAAATCATTATATCTGGTTATTTTTGGCCTAATTTATTCAGATATGTACATACATGGGTTAGTAAATGTACAAAGTGTGTAATGTTTGTAGGGAAATAAATACTAGTTGTTATGCCACTAAAGCTAATTTAGGTTGAGTAGCCGTTTATGTAATGGGGTTTATACTTCATTGGGATGATTAATAATCCATATATCTCTTTCCATAAGTTGGTATTGATAGATATAGACTATTTCACCAGGTGGGTGGAAGCAGTGCCTTTGAAAGAGGCAAATGAGAACTTCATGCTTGAATGTTATGAGAGCCTAGTCACTCATTTTGAAGTATCTTCTACTATAATATCAGATAATGATTTGACATTCATAATTACAAAGGTATGTGAATGGGCTCTTGAACATGGTATTTATTTGACATATTCATCAAATTATTATCCATAAAGTAATGAACTAGCTGAGTCTACTAACAAAAACTTGATTTAGATCATCAAAAAAAGAATAGAAGATAATTAGAGATCTTGGCATACAAAGTTAAAGAATATTTTATGGGCTGATAGGATCACCTCAAATAATGCCATTAGTAATTTACCTTATCTCCTAGTTTATGGAAGAGAATCAAGGCTACCTATCTCATTGGAACTTCTAGATTTGGAAGTTGCACACCAAACAGAGCTTTTGGAAAGTGATGCAATGGAAGCTAGAATGAATGAACTAAGAGAATTGGAGGAGATAAGAGATAATTCTATGCACACCATGTGGTCAAATTAGTAGCAAGTAAAAAATACATTTTACAAGAGACCTTCTTCAAAAATATTTCAACAAGGAGACATAGTACTCAAATGGGATGAAGAGCATGCAACGATAGGTAAGCACTCCAAATTTGGTAGCCTTTGGAGTTGACCTTATATTATGACTAATTATAAGAAGAACAATTCTTTTTAGTTATCTAAATTGAGTGGAGAAGAGCTTCCATTTCCTATGAATGGGATGTTTCTTAAATATTGTTATTAGGAGAGTCACTCCTTTGTTCATAGTCATAGTTTCATTTCTCTAAGTGCTTTTCTACACATGTTATTAGTAGTTGTTTTTCCTTTTATATGATGTTGTTATCCTTTCCTCTACGTTCACATGTGCACATGTTTGTTGTTGTTTGTGTCATTTTCTCCTATTGTGTCTTGGCCTAAAATATTTCCTAGTTTTAGTGTTTGTAAAAGTCTATCTTTGTTAGAGTTTTGAGTTCTTTTGACCACAAGTTGGTTAATCCTAAAAGTCACCAAATTTTTGATTAATTTGACCTGTCAAGGTCAAATTACTACCCCTATCATTCAAAATTTTCAAAAAAAATAGTCCTTACCCCTTAAAAATTGGTTAAAATAGTTAATTATGGTCTTAAAACATAAATTTTGGTCAAAAATGTCAAAAAAAAAGATAAAAAGAATCAAAATGGTGTCAAAATTCTTTGAATAGGTTCTAAAAGTTCAAGTCATGAAAAGGTCATTTGATATCTTGATTAAGCCAAAAAGGCCTCAAAATTTGCAAGTTTAAAACATGAAAAAGGTCTACTTTTTCATTATTACCATGAAATACTTCTCAAATATTCTTTACCAATTGGTGGAAAGCTTTGTTTATCTTATAAAGGAAAGAAAAGGCTATTTTTTCACCTATTTTGTAAGAGTAGTATGAATTATATATGAAAGATGTACAAAAAAGGTAGGGTTTAGAAAATTTAGGTCATTTTAAAGCTCCATATGAAATTTCATGGCTATTCATGGCCATAAAATCCCTAAACCAATCCTCTTTTGGTTCTTTGCTTGTTGGCATAGAGAGAACTACATGTAGGTTTTCTAATGTTATAGTATGCTAGAGGAGGTTATAGCTTTCAATTTTGTGGTGAAAAAATTAGACTCAGAGGGATTATTAATGGTCTAACTACTTTCTCAATTGGATTCTCCATGCTCATGAACCATCTAGTTGAAGTTAGGTTAAATTTTGTTGCCTTACAACCAAAAAAGTCACTATTTTTCTCTAATTTCTCCTCACTTGGGTAGAGTTTTAGAAAAAATCAACTTGTTTTAGGATATTGGGAACTTTTCTATCTCTCCATGGAATTATAAAGGTGTTATTTATCTAAATTAAGGTTAAATAGAAGTCTCAAACTCAACCAGTCAATTTGCAATATTAACAAGCTTGCAAGTGTGAATTGTACAGTCATGGAAGGAGAAGTTAGTTTTAATTTTTCAAGAAATACATGTTTACGGGGGTTTTTATCATGTTTTTCATGTTTTTAATCAATTTCTCAAAGAAATACTCTAATAAATCCTTTGCTTAGCCATCTCCATGCTTGAATGTATGCTTTAATGTGTCTCAATGGGCTAGTTTAGCATAAATTAAGGTTTCTTTGCAAATTTTGAGGTTTTTGAAGAAAATGACTCATTTTGGCATGTTTCCCTCATTCAATGGTATTAAAATTTATACAAATTTGTGATGATGAATCATTGTTTTCATATTTCTCTTTATCTTAGCCTTCTCATGCTCCTTTCATACCTCCACTTCACTCATCCCCATCTCATTGTCATACAAAGCTTTAAAACTATGTCTTTAATCCATTTTCACCCTCATATTTCCACCATCCTTCGTCCATACCACCCTCAACCATATCCATCACCTAATTCCATCTCATTAATATCAAGGTTGATAAAGGACCATCATTCAATCATGATCAAGGGGGTATGGGCACAAGCCAGGCATCATGACACAGTCAAATGAACACCTACAATAATATTACAATAGTCAAGTTTTGGTCATGAGGGTGTAAAGATGAAAAGAGAATGGGAGATACTTGATGGATTTCACAATAATAAATCACTATCAAAATCAATTAATATCATCTTAAATGTGAATGAGGCATATCTACAAATCCATAGTACCTTGTTCATAGCTAGTCAACTCTCTAAATGTAGGGTCAAGAGGGTGAAATATTAACTCATGGAGAGACTATATGACTTAAAATGTTAGATAGGTTATTAAGTTAAAGAGATCACTATTATAAAGATATTATTAAACAATTTGGTGGTTTCAAAACTTCTTAATCACCTTCAAGCTACCATTATCCATATACAGGACACCACCTTGCATTAGTCAAGTATAGTTAAATGCATATAGGAAGAAAGGTTTGTTTCAATAATAATGGTAGGGTAGTAGTATTCCAAAAAGAGCATTAAGTTGATAGGCAGGAGAGGTCTCATAGCCTGAAATGCATCTAATCAGTGAACATTACCCTATAGGTAGTGTTGAAGGAACCTACAACTAGTTATATTAGGTCTATAGCTATAGGTGGTGATCATGGACATTTGAAGACACTTGGGGCTTTTCTCACAAGGGAAACATGTTTATGGAGGGATTTTTAAGAATTTAAGGAATCAAAATATAAGGATCAAAAGAAAAAGAATCATCCTCTCAAGTTTTTAAGCTCTCTAATCACTAAATTCACCAACAACCAATCAACATTTAAGTACCCTACAATAGGCTTAAAAAAGCCATCCACAGCTAATGGGAGTATTGATGGTAAAAGGACTTTTCAAATGGTTTAAGACCTAATAGAATTTTCATGGAATGTTCAAAAGTGGAAAATATTTTAAATTCTTATGAGGGTCCTAAGAATGCCCTACGTAACTTATAGCCACCCAAACATCACCTACAACTCACAAGAGGTACCTACAGTCAAGATATAAAACTAATTATTGTGACGGCACAAGGGGTTTGAAACATTGCATGAAGAGATATTTTTAAGTTTATTTGAAATATTTTGGCATGGAAAGATGGTTTATACCTCTTGTTACCCGTATTCAAAGCTCCAAAAAGCTTTGTCTTTACACTCTCACTTTCAGTCATGGTCCTTCAAGCTAGTATATGCAAGAGTATGCAAAGTTGAGAAGGGGGTTTCATATAAAATGCAAAGAGGTTATAAAGGGATGATGAAATCAAAATGAGATTAAGGGAGATAAGGTAAAGAGGAAAATATTTAGACTTAATAGGTTTTGAGTTCACTCATACCAATAATAAACTCACCTATAGCCTTAATGGGAGCTACAGTACCATCCTTTTAGCCATGTAGGAGTTTGGCTATCAAGGAGACCTTATGGAAGCTATTAACCTAAGACACTACTAGATCAAGATGAAAAGTGGCAATGCTTAATTCATGAATAAATGGGAATAATAAGGTGGTCTTCTTTTCCAATTTCTAGCCTATAGTACCCTAATACTACCCTACAACCATCTACAAGTTTGAATGACTTTAAAGGCATAGTCAAGTTCATGGGATTTGGGAGTTTTGTCTCCATAGTGTTTTGAATTAAAGAGATGGTGTTAATTAAAATATCATCGTGAGTGTTTCATGAAACATTAGATAGCTATCAAAGGAAAAATATAGTTATATCCCTTTTTGATGATACCCTATAGCCATCCATTCAAACCTTATAGTCAAGTGATAGTGATAAGGGAGATTTTAAGGGTTTAAGACTTTTCAAGGAGGGTTTGTGACTTTTAAAGAAAAGGAAACAAGTGGATGGATTTGAAACATGATATAAGTTGTCTTCCCACTCTCTAAACATTCCCAAACCATGATCCAATCCACTTTCAAACCCTATTTAGTCTATGCATGGGTCATTAGGAACTAAAATATAGTCAAGCACTTGATACAAAGCAAGTATAAGATCAGTTGAGGAGATAATGGTGTTTGGAATTTTGAGTTTTAATAAATGGATAAATTGGTTTCAAATATGTTTGAGGTGATACAAGGAACACAATGTTATAGTTTTATTAGACCTAAAGAACATCTATAACTAAGCCTATAAAATGATGAGGAACCTTGAAACTGATGAATCTTTGACAATGGGAGAAGTAAAGGATTAATGAAGCATGGATAACCATAAGGCATCCAATTCTCATCACATACTGGAATAAAAAATTAAGTTAATCAAGAATCATAGAATATACTTACTACATAATCAAACCTTATAACTATAACTATTCAGAATGAAACTTATATGGGCTTAAGATATAATTTAGGAGTATTTATGCTATAAATATAATATGATAATTGTTTTCATAAAATGTTTATGAATACAAGCAATATGGGTTATGTTTTACCTCTCAAACATGTACTTTGCTTACAATTTACACTAACAATAAGGTTTACATACACAATCATATGAGGCAAATTCAAGGAAGAATGTGGCATAAGCTAGCATGGAGGGTTGAAGGTGACTATGAAGAGTAAGGATGAAAATATTGGATATTATTTTTTTCCTGATACAATATCATAAATATTTATAACAACCCAAATATCAAGGATCAAATGCTTAACACAGTCATATGCTTGTAGGGTGTGTAGTAAAAAACATTATTGGGAGGAGTAAACCTATGAAAGTGATGTTGAACATACCAAGTAGTAATGAAAAATTTTAAAGCCTTGATCCATCACTAATAAAATTCTAATAGCATGAAATTATTTTGAATATTACAGGGATGTACGGAATATGCTAATTTTAAATCCTAAATGTATTGTTGGAGGTCAAAGTATGCTTGAAAATAGAGGTAGAAGTTATTTTCAAACTTCTAAAGATTATATTGAGATAAATTAATATTATTTTGACCTTAAAAACTCTATATTCCATAAAAATACCTTTAAATATGCCAAAAATCAATCAAATATGTAGATAATCCATGCATAGAGGTTTTTTTTAGGGAAAATTAAGGTTTTTAGGAGCTACATGTGGAATCAAAACATTAAATTTGATACACAAGGTAAAAATAAGTTGGATAACCATATTAACATGTTTCATGGACATTGGATGAGTGGAGATACTCTTTTTTTTTATTTGAGACCTTAGCCTATTTGTTTAAAGTCACCATTGGAGTAGGCATCATTCTCGAGTGCCATAGAGGTTTCTAAGTCTAGATAAAAGTTTTAAAAGCATGGTATGATGTTATTAAATTATAAAATAAGACCCTTAAATATTTTAATAACTAAAATTTTTATGTAAACCATGCTCATATAGGCTTTTGCAAGTAAATAGGCACATAGGCTAAAAAGGCATTTTTGTACTTTTCACATAAAAATGTTTTTTAGAGTGTTTTTATAGAATTTTATAAGTACCATATTTATTTTTTAAATATTTTAGAATCTTAGAAATAATTATTTTCATTTTAGTGAATTTTTTCACTTTGTGTAGTTCTAGGAACCCTTCCAAGCCTCCTGTTCAGATGCTCATTTTATTCACCACATGTGGAGCTTGGCCAAATAACCTTAGTATTTTTTGAGGAACACTATTTAACTATAATTAATAATTAATTTGGATTATTTTAGGGTTTTTTCTTTATGAACAATCACTAAGAGCGTAGGTAGTCCAGAATGCAAGCTAAACCCCATAGGCAAATTTTATTTACATGGTAAATTTTCATATATTTTGCATGGGAGGCCAATATTTTTAGGGATATCAGGGGGTAAATTTTATACATATAAATGTATTTTTTTTTTGTTATTTTGAGTAATGTACTTCATGAATCATTAGTTTGAAGATTTAGCTTTAAAACCCTCCTACACCCCTAAAAAACTAGTTTTGAGAAAAGTGGATTTTATTGAAATCAAATAGACATGGATCAGACTAAAACCTTTTATAACATAAATTAAACTGATAAATTATTCCATAAATGTGAATTTAATTCATGGATCTATACAAGCGAGGGTTGAAATCATGTTTTTTTATGGAAAAAGAATGTAAAATAAAGTATAAGGTAGTTCAAAAGAATATAATCAATGGAGATAGAAGCCTATGAATTTTTATTCATCCTAAAATCTTTATGTGATCATAAATAATTCTATAAGTTTCCCTACTAGCTCAATTAAAATGGCTAGTCTACTAGAATATGGAGCAAAATTGGCCTAGTCAACCCTATTGACTGAATGATGAAGGTTTTTGCATCAAAATCACATATTTGATGATGAATAATTTTTTTATAGGTATAATTATTGGTTTTTTTAGGTTCATGTCTTCTTATTATAGGTTTAATGGTGTCCAAAATCATAGATTATCCTTTAGGCCTATTTGGTCTAAATGGCTTAGTTGATCAACTTGTCAAGTTTGAGTTTGGTGTTAGAATTGGTCATCAAGGAGTTCAATTTGTATTTACACAAAAATTTTATTTTTTAATAATAATATTTATGTGAATTTCATCCTTCAATATTCCATTTCATGCAAGACGAGGCTAAAGTGGCAGTTAACTAGATCTTTAGGAGTCTTGACTCTAAGTTGACAATTTGACATCATCATGCACATGTCTTTGGTTAACATGTCTTTCAAGATTAAAAAAAATCAAGTGCAGTTTATCATTAAATATTTTCATATCATCATGCATGTAAGAGAGTGTGACTTTTCAAACTTGGGCCTACCATATTTTTCCTATGCCAAAGTTTGAAGCTTTTTATGCAAATTTTGTGGAGTTTATAAGATTTTTGAATTGTTTAAACTTTGTGAAAAGGAGTTGTCTTAATTTTAGTCAATAAATACCACCCCTTACCCCTTTTCAACACCATTTAGGGATTATATTAGGTTTAGACACACATATATTAGCTGTTTCAACCCATTTTTTATTATTCATAGAGCTGAAGTAGAAATTATAATTTGGACCATACATCAATAAAGGAGATTCTTATTTCTACATATGATTTTTGATAGATGATATAGTGTAATTGATTGTGTATCAAGATTTAAGTGAGATTATATCTCCTGTTTATAGGTCTATTCCTCACCTATTGCTTTCTATCTCACCTTCTGCAAGTCATTTGAAGAGGTAAAAAAGGAATTTTATAATCCAAAGTTCTATTAATCCTTCATATAAATTATTTATGCTTAAGGGAAATATATGAATTTTATTGATTCACATGTTTGCATTAGTTTTAGAATCTTCTAGAGGATATAAAAATTTAGGTGCATCACCCAATTAGATAGGTTTTCCTTTTTATTTTCCCTTCCCCTTTTCATCCCAAAATCATAGTGAATTAGATTTAATTGATAAATCTTAAGGGAACTAGCCCTCTCTAGAGGTTATTCTCAGATAAATTCACCCACACTCTGATAAGTTACAATTTTATCATCTAGAGTGAGGGTGTGTTTTACACATCTTCAAATAGGGTGCACTCTAGAGTGATAATAGATTCTATTAATATTAGATATTTATCTTATGGCTTGAAATAATGGTATCTCAATGCTTAGTTTTATTATTTATTGGACTAAGTTAGATTCAATTTTATCTATTTTTTCTTTAATTATTTCATAAAATTATTGATTTTAATTAGAGACTAAGCATAAAACTAAATACTATACACAAAAATTTAAACAAATAATATATTTATCTACTGTAAAATTACTTTGAATACCAATACAAATATATGGGATGTGTGTATCCTAGAATTGGGGATATTCCTATCACTAAATAAATATCACTAATCAACCTATAAATAATATAAATCTACATACATAATATATCCTAAAGCTAACATTGGCTAAAAAAGCAACCATTTTAGAACTTATGATGGAATAAGAGTCATCAAGGATAATAAGAAAATAAAGAAGAGGATGTCCATTTCATCATGAGGAAATGGAAGATCTATGTTGAATCTGAATGCACTACTATTTATTCCTATTATGTATCATTAGGTTTAAGACTTTTCACTTGAATGGTGAAACTTCATACAATCTTTGTCATGGTTTTGTGATTACTAGTTCCGTGAGTTCTATGAAATATTTGATGAGGTAGATTGCTTTGTAGATATATTTTATAGAACCCTAAAATAAATTGATGAAGAAGACACATTTATTGAGATGGAGGAGGCTCTTTTGCAGTGCTCTATGGTGGATAGTTTTTTTGTGAATGGGTTAGTCTTCAATTTTCCACAACATGTAACAGGTGCTTTTGTTGTGGATTTCATTTTGTTCTTTAAAAACTATTTGACTTTTTTTCTAAAGTTGGGGTTTCAAATTAAGGAGATTCTTATGAGGGAACACTATAGGTGAAGCTAGTTAGGAAACATTTTGCTCAAGGTGGTGTTCAGGAAGGCTATTGCATTAGGGTCTAGTGTGTTGGAATGGGGTGTGCTAGATTATAATGTGAGTTCCATTAAGTTTTATGAGAATATGAGAACTGAGGTGTTGTAAAATTAGAGACTATGTAGTTTTTTTATAAGAATGACAAGATTTATGATGAAGGCCAAGTGTTTGACAAAATACCATAGATTACAATCGATTGGAAGAGCAAAACCACTACTACTTTTGGTGTTGGGGCTACCAATACTTGTTTTAGGTGGGTTATGATTATAAATTTTAGGGTAGATTCCAACTAATTAGGGATAATTTATTTTTTTAAGACCACTTTTGATTTTGTATGGGTGTCCATGGATGTGGTCCATTCCAATTAGCTAAAATTGAGAATTTATAAATACAAAATTAGATTGCATACCTTAATTGAATGACGTAAGTGGTTATTGTTTGAATTGAGCCACTTAAAAAATATGATCTCCATCTCAAGAAATTACATGAATTTATATTGTCTTAGGATCCTCCTTTGTTATGTTGGCCACCATTTAACTACACCAAATAATGTAATTTTCTTATCTAAGGTGCTTAAGGATGGCATTATTAGAAGTGGGGAAGCATCTAAATATCAATAAGATGTAAAAAAGGAATACCCAAGGTTTCAAATCTTGGTCAAATATATCTTAGGTAAAATAATATGTAGCTGGGAAAAAGGAATAGATTTGGTGAAATATTTAAAACTAAGTTTGGTGATGTCTTTAGGTGTTTTAATTGAGTTTCAATGTCTGGTGTAATAGGGTAAAGAAATGTAGGATCCTCTAACATTATCATCTTATCATTCAATAAATATTTACTAATCTTTATGCCTTTGAGACTGAAGGGAGGTGTGGAAGGATTAAATCAAACTTCCCTTTCCAAACCTACAACTTTCAAAGAACTATTAGAAATGCCACTTCTAATCCAAATTCTATGAAATGCCCTTATTTTCCTCATGCTTATATTATAGAAAAAGTGAAGGAGGTACCTTAATTAGATATTTCAAACAAGGGAGTGGATTATTATTACCAAACCTTGATTAAAAATGCAGTTATCTATAGATTTAATGGCCTGTGGTCTTTTTAGACTACCTTATATCAATGGGTTTATGTGACTTGGTCAACCCAATGTGATATTTATTTATGCTCTAAAGGTTTTTTTTATTTTTTATTTTAGTGAGGATAAAGATTATTAGAAATGCCTTTTGGAGGGCCTCTACTTTTAGGATAATGTAGGTTTTTTTATCGCTCCTTGGTTTCCAAAGTTTGATTCAAATACACTCTCAATAATGAAGATGCAAGTGTGGGTTTAGTTGCTTAACCTACCTTTGCATTTTTGGCATACTTATAAGGAAATAGATAATGCTTTGGGGTCTTTTTAAAATAATGATCATAAGAGGGCTACCATAGGTTTGTGCACTTTTACTAAAATTTTCATAGAGATTGGTCTAAGTAAAGGAGTTATAAAGAAAATTTTATTGAAATGTGGAAAAGTTATTCATTATAAATCTTTATATTATGAGAATAAAACATTCATATGCTGTAATTAAAAATTACCAAGACACATTTATGCTTCTTGTCCCATGGAACATTCTAAATCAGGGAATAAAAAGTGGGAGAAGTAAACCTTGAGCAAATCGAGTTCTTTAGATCCGATAGTAGTCACTAAAGAGTGTTTTTGAGAGCTAAAAAATTAGGTAAATATAGAATTTGGAGAAAGAAATAAATAAGAAGAAATTATTTTCGAAAAAGAAGATGAGTCAACTCTGTGGGCAACAGATAAAGTCTAGAATCTTTCCTTAAATAAGTCAATAGGGGGATAAAAAGAGGACATGAATTAGAAAGCTCAAATTCAGACAAAGAGATGAAAATAAAGATAGATTCATAAATTTAGAATTATGATAAGTGATTGGTTTCAGTGAGCTTTGAACAAGGAGTGTGGCAAGAGGTAGAAAAGAAAAAGGGTAAAAAGGGTAAGACAATCAATCTTTAGACTATTTTCCCACTAACTGATGGCTTGGTTATTGTTGTTGGTATTCAAGTGTTTGAAATAAATGTTTTCTAATCTTTTTGTGGGTTTTTGGTTGTTTAGTATAATTTGTTCTTGTATGGCCATGGTGTTTCCACTTAGATTTGTTTTGTTATTTTATAAAACTTTGAATTTTTTTAATATAGGGAAAGAGCCCCATTGAACCCTGTTATTGATCTAAAAATAAAAATTCTATATTGTTAGGCTAATAATATATACTTTTAACTAATGATTCTTAACAGACTAATTTTAATGGTAACAAACCTACCAGTCAATATAATTTACCTTTTTGGTAAATATGATGTGAACATTAGTAAATTCTTACATTCACCCCCCTAATGTGAACATAGTAAAACATAACCTGCTATCTAAACTACAACATCCCTCTTTCCTCATAACATTGATATAGAAGAAAGGAATTCCTATTCAATATTTGCATGGTTTTCAATAGTATTAACACAAATTTAGACAATCATGTCATGTGGTTCTTTTAATCTCCATAGATTTTTTTAAGATATATGAGTGTTACAATACATGTTGAGAAACATTCTATGGCATTCCTTCAAGGTAGATCTAGAAAAAGACATGTATTATTGGTAAAGATTGCTTATTTGGAGGGATGTCTCATGAATATAGGTGATGAACATAATATCAAATAGATTTTGGGGTTGTATGGAGTTGAATATTAAATGTCTATGTATTATATCCATTGAGCTTGGAGTGAGCCATTACCAATTTTTCGAAGACAAAGTGTTGAGATAGTTTAAAATGTTGAGTGTCTTTTAACACCAAAATAATATTTTGATGCAATGCAACATGAATATAATATTATATTCATATGCATGTGGAATTAATTAGGTAGGTCTTAGACATGATCTAAATGTGAATCCATAGATTAAACATCTCAAAATTAATTGTTCTTAGTTACGAAAGTAATCCCTCACAAACATAGGGGTAAAGCATAATACAAATACCCCTTAAAAATCATTATGCTTCCATAGTACTAAGGATCAAACACTGATATGATACCCAATTTTTATTTTAATTAGAGACAAAGCATAAATACAAATACGAGATACATAAATTTAATTAGATAATATATTTGTCT
>JARHVA010003828.1:1687500-1772500 GCA_037957365.1 Torreya grandis | reverse complement strand
AACGTTAAAGGAAGTAGACATTGATGTGGTGAATAAATCAATCCATTTTGAATTGGCCTTGTATTTTAATTTATTATAGTAAATCCAAGACATGATAAATATATGAATAAAGTTTTAAGTTACAACACCACACCTAACTCGTAAAAAGTGGAAGATATCATCAAATTCTTGAATGAAAATTATAATTGTAGCATAAAATTTATTTTAAACTATTTGAGAAGGAGGAATCCAAAAAAAATGACTTTATACACTAGTATGAATGTATTGTACCTTTTTTTAACTCTATTTTAAGAAAAATCCTAAAGAATATTTAAAAATGGATTCCCTACATTACACAACTATATCTTTCTAGAAACCATATTAAATGACCCATTATTAGTTAGCTCACTAATTTCACCTATCTTAATCTCCTATAGTGGAATAGAATTGACTCGAGAAATATAAGGAATAAAATTTTACTTTTATCACTCTAATAAAGGTCTTTTAGGTAAAACCTCAAAGGATCTTTATAAATGGAATTCTTATCTTTTCCAACTAAATATTCTGGAGTATAGTTTATATGACCCATTAAGGGTCCCATGTCCATCCACATACACACTTTTAATAATTTTATTATTAAAATTAAGATGTCTATTTTAGAGGATGGATTTGTGTTGGAAACAAAAAGTTTAAAATAAATTGAATTTGGAAATGAAAATTTTATCCCACTTAAGGGACATGAATTGTGTTCTTCTTTTATGCTACTACATTGTTAAACAAGCAACACTCTTAAATTTATTACATAAGTAAAATTTAGAAAAATATCAAAATTAGAATTTATTCAAAACTCATGTTATACACCATAGTATAATATCATCTGAAAGGGTGTCACTAGAGGGTGGTGGATCAGTCAAAGCTAAGGCATGTATTCTTTTTGAAATGGCTAAACAAATTCATTATATAAAATTATGCCATGTAGTTTATTTAGGCTTAGTCAATAGTTTTTAGATGTTGAGGTAAACCTTATCCATAAATTTTATTTACATGGATAACACCATTTTAAAACCATGGTTTATATTTAAGACATTTGGTTTTTATTACATGTAATAAAAAGACTACTTATATTAGTTTTAAAAATTGGTAAATAAATTATTGACCATTGAAAATATTAAACTTAAAATATTTTTAATCTCCAAAATAAAATGACAAACCATAATATTAAGTAGGAAAATAAATAAATATTACAAGGGTAATTGTTTTAATATAATTAGCACTCATCTAGATTTTACATTAAATTTTTATAATAAGTATTCAAAATATTTTCATTTTCATGGTTTTTCATAAGGGAATTAGTAAATTTTATTTCTTATCTCATTTTGCATAATCAATATCTCTTCCACCACAATTTTAATTCTACCATATTTATTTGAATGGGTGGAAGATTGGAATAAATTTTATTTCTGCCCTTTTTATTTAAAAAGGTGAAATATTGGAATATAGTTGATGAAAATATCTTTATGTATCAATACTCAATCTAATAAGGAGAGATCATTCATAAGATATATACAAATGAATAGATTATAATACATAAATTTATATGTTTCCTCTCTATTTAATGAGATAAAATATTGGGAAAAACTTGATGAAGATGTCAATTTTTACTTATAGTAAAATAATTCTACATCGCACTATTTATAATCTCATTTCATTTTAATAAATGTTATTTATAAAATAAAAATCTGACTAGCAGAGACCATTAATCTTACAAAATATATATACCAACAAGTAAGTTATAATACATAAATTTTGTTTCATTAATTTAATACAATTTAATCCCAACACTTGGGTATTGAATTAAATATAGATAATATGATTTCAATGTATTATCTCACAGCTGAGATAAACCCCAATTATATTCTTATCAAAATAAATACATGAAAATTCATAAGTCTAAATAGGTAACTAAATAAATATGATAAGTGTAATTATTTAAATTCATTTAACATTGATCTAGATTTGACATCAAATTCATGTAATGAGTCTTCAAATAATGTCTCTTTTTTCCCTATTTATATTTTATAATAGTATTTTAATATCTCTATTATAAAGGGTAGAATAATTTTTAAAAAAAGACATAGATACCTAATTTTAAATATAATGAAACCATTCTTGGTCATTGTTTAAAAAAAATATTATTCCCTTTTGGTAAATCTTACTTCTAAATATTAAAATTACAAGTAGAAGCCATTAATCCTCCAAAAGAGATATATAGACATGTAGCTTTAAATACATAAATAACATTTTTGGAAACCAAGTGACCATTAGGTTATATTTTATTTAACATATGTTTCATCAATTTCAATCAATGTAATCTCAATATTCAAGATAAAACATAATATTAAGTAGGGAATTAAACAAATATGAAAAAACTAATTATTTAAATTTACTTAGCATTAACCTTGATTTGATATTAACTTATTGAAATAGATCTTCAAACAATATCTATTTCATCGTTATTTACCTTTCAAACTCTCTATTATAAAAGACATAATATTAGAAAATGTTATCCTTAGATGTCTATTTGTAAAGATAGAGGGACCATTTTCTGTCACACTTTTTCCAATCCTAAATCCCCTTAATAAATTTTTTAATGATAAAAGAGTTTGAAAAGAGGAATTGATTAATCCTAAAAAGAGACACATATAAAGGTAAATTTAGATACATTTTAAACTTAAAAATGTGAGGTTCAATTTTTTTTTCATCAATTAAGGTAAATGTCATCATAACATAAAAGTATTGATTTAACTTGAGATAAAATTTTAGATTATTTTAGTACTTAAAAAATCTAATTATTTCAATTTACTTATCACTAACCTAAATTTCACATCAAATTAATGTAATAGACATTTTTAAAATATCTCTTTCATCCCTATTTGTATTTAAGTATCGCTATTATAAATGGAATAAGATTGGATATGTATGTATGTATGTATGTATGTATGTATGTATGTATGTATGTATGTATATATGTATGTATGTATATATGTATGTATGTATATATGTATGTATGTATGTATGTATGTATGTATATGTCTATTTATATAAATAATAACATTCATGGTCATGCTTTTTATAATCTTTCTCCCCCTTAATAAATGTTATTTATGAAAATGGATTCTAATAAATAGAATCAATTGGTCCAGTAAAAGGACATATATAAAATCAAGTTAGAATAAAATTAGAAACATAGCATTAGCTAGGTTTGAAACAATTTGATATGTTTCATCAATTTAAGTTAATGTGGTCCCAACATTCAGGTTTGTATTTAAGATGATATAAAATATACATTTAAATAAGCAACTAGATAAACAAAAAATATATAATTATTTCAATTGGAATTGGAATGAACTTTAATTGATATTAAATTCATGTAATAGGTCATAAAAATTATATTTTACACTTATTTATCTTGTATTTGTGACATTTTTTCTGATATTTTATCTTTATATTCAAATAATAATAAAATATATTACATTATAGTATCCAAGGAAATCATACAAGTTTAAGTCTTCATAATTTAATCCATACAAAAATTAAAGATCATAATTTCCACTAATAAATATGTTAGAAGAGGTAAATAATAACCTCAGGATTTACCTCTAACAATAGAGCTTTCTAGATCCCCTGCAACACTAATTTTTTAGAATGTCCCTACCCTTCATGATAAAGGTACATGTCAAAACATCAAAATGAAATATAATATTATGTATTTAATTCATACTAAAACAAGATTAATGTAGCATAAATAAAGTCTTGATAGTGAGCTATAATATGAAATATAAAATTCCTAATACATACTACAATTATATGCTTATATACTTAATAGTTATAAGTCAGCAAGTCCACCTCATTTCATCTCAACTTAGTAATCCATTCCCAATTAAAGATTCAAAAAAAAATAAGAATTTATATAATCAATTTAATGTAAATGTTACTAAGTCTAAAAATATTATGAAACCCATATTTCTCAACAAAAATCAAAATTTTGTTGATATTCATAAAACCACTCATGACTTAGCATAAGTTTAATCTTTGAGAAGTGCAAGAATGATAATTCATCAAGTTGGTGTCCCATACCACCCATGAAAAGTGTCATCATCCTTCCACTTCATTATATATTATCAATAAAATATAATAAATTAGAATAAATTCAATCATTGGTAGAGTGCTTGAATGATAACACCTTGCATATATGCCACATACCAGTTGCACAATACATCATCATCAATTCATCTTACCGAGGATTGAAAATATACCTAAAATATTCAATAATTAATATTAATTTCATTTATATTCATTAATAAATTTAATAAAATATTAAAAATTAAATAAATCAATTCAAAATAACATAAAAAGAAAATTTCAATCATTTTGAATCAATAACATATTTACTATATGTTAAATTAAACTATCAATTATCATCTCCTTTTCATATAATATAAAAAATATATCCTAAACATTGAGATAGATTAATGAATAAATTAAATTTATATTTCACATTCTATAATATTAATATAGAGTATCCATAAAATGTAATAGCAATCATATTCAAATACTGCACAAAAAATTATACCTTAGCCTACTAAAAAGTATAGTAAGTAAATTACAACATTATATTTATGGATATACATCACATAATGATAAGAACGTTGTTTCAATATCCAAAAATATTTAAAATATTATAATATCTAGGCTGAAAATATTTCATAATGTCAATTATCATCTATTATTTATGATTTGTCCCTTCTTCATTTTACTAAGGGAGTAGAAGACATTTACTACCTACATATCAAGAATTTGTTATAGGAATGTAACACCTTTAAATAAAGTTGTAAATAATAAAAAACATTATACAAAGTCACTTAAGTAAAAATCAATGGTTGAAGTCATGTTTTATTCTAATTTAATCCATATTCAAGTACAACATATCTCATAGCAATAAATCAACTAGTTTTTTATAAAAACACAATCTAAAAATATAACATTAATTTTATAATACAACAACAATATTTAATACTTATACTCATTAAATATTCAATATTTTATTATTAAATCACTATTAATACAAATTAAATTCACACTTCACATTCCATGTCACTAATTTAATAATGACAGTGATCTTTAAAAATCATTTTTAAGTTTAAACTTACAAAAAATATATTTAACATCACGTAAATACATATCAACAAAATAAAGTTTTTTTTATATTCCAATATATTATTTCATAAATAAATAATAAAATATTGTAACATTCACTAACAGAACATACAATTTCTAATATTTCAATCCTTATCAAGGCATACGAAATATGTTTTAGATTAATGTAAAAACAGGTTTTGAAGGGGCCCCGAAACCCTTTACATCAGATAGATATAAACCTTAAGCACATCCAGGAAACAAATAACCTGGAACCTACAAAACCTAAACAAGATAAACCAGTAATCTGAAAATAGCCTACAAGAGCTAGACAAACAATAACTATTAGTTATTATTTTTTTTTTACAAGACCGAAGTTTCATATCTAGAGGAGGGACCAGAAGCTTAGATTTTTTCCTCTTAACAGTAGTCCAACCATCCTCTACCTTAGCTACCTTAGCAGCCCATTCCACAGAAGGCCAAGAATCATGAAGCCCAGGGGGTGACAAAACCTCAGCCAAAACCTTAGGAGAACCAGCCACCAACTGACTCCTAGGAGAAACCTTCAAAACAGGTGGAGGAACCACCACCTCCTCGGAAATCGGTTCAGATAGATTACATAATCCAATCTCCTCCAAACTATCAACAGGAACCATCTCCAGCTGAGACTCCTGATCCGTCGAAACAAATAAGATACTCTTTTCCTTCTCATTCTCAGAATCAGTCGAAGCTTCCTCAGGTTGTTCTGCAATATAGTGATCATGATCAGCTTCTGCCCACCAAGAAGGAGATCTTCTGGGTCTGGATTTCCTTACAGTGCACTGGGTTGCAACATGTCCCGTCAGATGACACTTTCTACATTGAAAAGGTAACCCTTCAAAATCTAACATTTGTGTCCAAGATCCCCTAGGGGAATCTAGACAAATCACCTCAGGAAGGCCCATAGAAACATCCACCTCAACCATAAGGCGAGCACAGGTCGATCTGAAATACCTCTTGGTTTCTGCATCCACAAATAAAAATTCCCCTATAGCATTTCCAATGGTTTTAAACACCGAATCATGCCATAGATGCAATGGTAAATTAGGGAGCCAAACCCAGACAGGGATCTTGTTGAAAGTTTTCATTACAGGATTGAAATCCATATGCCACCGTTTGGTGAAGAGAGGGTATTTACCCTGCCAGAAGCAATTTTTGTTGGAAAGAATAGTCTTCCTATCCTCAGCAATGTGAAATAAAGCTATAAAAAACCTTTACCACAAGGATAAATTTCAACATTTCCATCAATTAGTGGCAACCATGTCTGGGATATCCAGCCATGTAAATCGGCATGAGATGGCCAGAAGCCGCAAAATCTACAAATAGCCGTAGACTTTGAAAAATACTCTGCCTGATCAAATATTTCCTTAGCAGTATCAGGATCAAGATTAACCCTGACAGGTTTTAAAGCACTTACAGGTGATTCGCTTAGTCTCCCCGCAGAAGCTTGGCATTTCACATCATGAATTTTGGCTTCAAAAGTAGCCACGTCCGCATAAGTTCTTCCCTTAGACCCAGGGACAGACCCAAAAATAGGGGAACCATTTACAGAATCTGTCAATGGAGAAGAACCCCCTTCCACGACCAGAATCCTATCCCCATTCGCTAGTAAAGGTTCATCCACACCAGCCGCCAGATCTGCAGCCACCTGGACCAAGCTGGAAGTATGCACTCTCGCCTGAGTGCCCGCGGCGTTCAAAGTCTCCATGTGCGCGCAGGGAGTAGGGGGCATGCGCGCACGCTAGGGGCATATGAAATATGTTATTCATGTATTTTAATAACTAAAAGCAAATATTTATTTGTTTATATATTTTATCTAAGTATAGATCCAAGCATCGGTATGCATCAATTCAAGAGTAATTAAATAATAAGCATAATAACATTTGAATTGGGGTCTTCCAACCCATAATTCAAGTCATATAAATTAGTTTGTAAATAAAATGAAAAAAAAAATCAAGCTAGTATTTAAAGCATTTCCCTCTAATTCCAAGTCGAAATCAATAAAAGGATAATGGTAAACAAAAATGGTATATAAATATTGAATGGGGATTCATATTTATGTGGTAATGCACATAAATGTAAGCATCCTTATATGTTCAGAACTAAAATGAATAACGCAATAAATTTCAAGCATTTATATATAAAAAGGAAATATAATATAAATTAAAAACCTTGTCTGTATAAACCATCCAATAAGTTTAAAGAGGATTATATAGGTAATTCCTTCCCATACATATTATTTTTTCTCACATTACTCTCCATTTAGGTTGAAATAACCCAACCCCTCTTTTTATAGTTTTTAATAGCCCTGGAATGATATTGAATATGTTTTTGGATATTCATGGAAAAATAATCCATAAGATCTACATGGATGTAAATCAAAATATCTAATATAAAAAATAACTATTAAAAATAATAATATTAATGAATCAAATTAAATAATAATTCATTCCATATACTTCTTATCTCTTTCATGCAAAATTCATACCAATAACTAATCAAGATTTCAGTAGGATTTTTACAAAAGGGTTGGCCATTTATGCTCATTAAAAAAAATGGAGAACTAAAAATGGTAATCATTTCAAATACTAATACATTTTTTAGATCAAACTATATTATTTTATAATTGATAAATGGTCAAATCTAAAGCAAGCTTTATGTCAAAGTTAGTTTAAATCAATCTAAATTATAATTCATAGTGCATTAGGTCATAAACCAAAGTTCTTATGAAAAAATTATTTTTAAATTAAAAAAATTAAAATATGATTAGTAATGTATAAGATTATTATTATCTCATAAATTTCCATGTGTTATGTTTTTAGATATAATTTGAACATTAGATAATGTTTTTATTTATGGTAAAAATGTTTTTTTAACAGGGACCCACTCCAATAATTATAACTAATATGTTAATACTCTAATCCAAAATTACATATTAGACCCTGAACATAGATACAAAGTTCTAAAAAATAATTAACAACAATAAAATGGCCAGTAATTAATAGAAGTACTAAACCTAACATCTAATGCCCTTCCATCCTTAAATTACATTAGTCCAATTATTCTTGATATTAGTAAACACAATGTCCATCATTTTGAGGGTCTAAAGATCATGAGTGTCATCAGTAGCTCCCTTCTTCTTATTATCAACCTTGCCATGTTCAAGCATATTGTTCTTCCTTTTCACCACCATTCAAAGCCCTTTCATGTTCTAAAGTAAATTTTTGATTGAGGATATACTAACTTAAATAATCATCTTAATATTATCTTTATGAAGTTCATTCACACACCCCATCCTAGTGACTTTATCATCCATTCTTTCCTTCTACTCAGTTATTACCATTAACTCAAGGCTTGTGCAAAAAGTCCCATCATTCTTGTTTTAATCATTCACTATTTCTTTAAGCTTGGTATGATCCCTTATGATCCAACGCAATAATTCCTTATGAGAACCAATCTCATCTTCAATTTCATTATATTTATTATGATTCTTGAATGATGCCATGAGTTCATCAAACTCCTTGTCCTTTGCATATTTCTTAGTATCCTTAGGCCTGCCATCACCTAACCTAGTTTACATATATCTGTCCTTAAGTTTCTATGGACCTTGTTATATCTTGATTTTTTACTCTATTGAAGGTTGTTCAATCCTTCAAAAATTTTGGTAACATGGAGACAATCCTAGGTTTTGGGTGGCCTAAAAGGTGGATTGAATCTCCAGATTATATGGATATCTCCCCTTGATGTATCAATTAAGGTCATAACACTAAAATATTAAATTTTAATGGAAAGGGAGAATTAAAAAAGGAAATTAAACCTAAATAATGAGTTGATACACCAAAACTAATTTACTACTACCAACTAGCTATATGTACACATCAACCATGAAACTAGTTTAAACATACACTACCCCTAATTTGCATCTCCTACATCAATACTTCATGTGAAGGTTTTGAAATATATTTAGGATATGAGGACTATAAAATAGGTCTAAAATTACACTAATTAATATACAAACTCACCCAACCCTTGAACTTTACTTGAACACTTCACATGACCTATAAAAGAAGCTTTCAAATTGCATACAAGTGTTAGAATAAGACAACATGTCAAGGAAGACTAAGTAAATCACTTAATAAGATAAAATATCCATGCACACACACTAATTAAGATAATATAATGAGGTAAAACAATTATTATTTATTTATCAAATGCATACAAATGAGTATGGCTTCACCATACTCAGGTGGAGGATCCATTACAAAGCTAAACAAGGTTGTATATAGACAGAAAGAGTGTGAGAGAGAGATAGAAAGATGTTGGAAGAGTAAATAAGTTTAATTCACCTCAAGTATATAATAATTCAAAATTGAATGGAGTATAATATAATTTTCATGCATCTCCTTGGTAGGTGTTGTCTAAACTTGATGAGGAACTTCACCAAGTGGCATATGAACTCTTGTTTAGAGAGTTACAAACACTTCTTGAAAGAGAAATTACCATTTTGAAAATATACACACATCATCTTAGCATAATGAATCAACCTACACATCATTATAGGCTTCCAAAATATTCCTCTATCTTCCAATGACATGTCTTCTTCACTCTTTTCAAAGGAAGAGATTCTCCTTCATTAGCCCTAGAGGCATATTAATCCATAAGATCTGAATTGCTTAGTATTAGCCATTGGAATAACAACAAGATATCCATGAGAGATTATATAAAGGTTTATATACATATATCAGAGTATAATAACCATGTTATGAAATGACCCATTTCTTTCAAGTGATTTAACCCTACTACTCTATCTTTCCTAGGTGATTACATCACCCTTTCACAAGCTTTTGTGCATTGCCTATAGAATTTGTACCTGTATGAGTACTTTCATAAGAAAAAGAGTGGATATTTATAGTATAATAAGTCATATTAATCTTCACACCAGCCCCTCTAATGGTATTCATTATCTTAGATGTCCAAAACCCTATTTTTAGCCTAAAACTCTACAAAAACATAGTATTAAATGTGTCTATACGAGTACAATTACATGAAAATTGCATATTAAGGATCATATTGAAGTGAATAATTATTTTAATGTATTTTTAAGGTTAATTCACTACATTTGGATTGTTAATCAATAAATCTCCTCCATCAAGTCACTACAAGGGTTTAGGTATGGTTTAGAGGATCTAGTTTTCTTAATAATGGTTCATAAATTTGAGGAGTTCAACTTATGAACCAATGATAAATTTTGAAATTAGGTAAACACTATGAAAATTATTAAATATCACCTAGTCCCATGCATAACCTCCTTCATGTTATGAGCAAAATACTATGCCACTTTGAGCTCTAAAGAATGTTTGAAGGTAGTTTGGAATGTTCAATCTTCTTAAAGATTGTTTATACTACATAAGAATTTGATCCATGAAATAATGGAATATAATTTTAGTATAAGTTTGTTTTTTAATCATATTATATCCATTCCCTCCCATGAATTTGATTGATGCATCTATAAGCTTCCAAAAGTAGCCTCTCAGGTTGAAGGATTGTTGGTATAAGTCAAGAGAGAGAGATTTAAGGTCTAGAAACCTCAAAAATGCTCATCATTGATTATAATGAAATAAAACATGCTTTATATATATTTAAACATGTATCTAAATTATATATCATAAACAATGGACTTCAAAAGGCCTGTAACCTAAATTACATGTTATGAGGGTTTGTTAGCCAAATTCCATTTTGAACCTAGAAGTTTTGTTTGGTCTTTTCATATTTCACCAAAGACTCCATCCTTTGTAAGAATATTTGCCATGATATTCTAAATAATTAAATATTAATCATAATTCTCATTCACCTCAAACATATATGTTTATTCATGTTTGTGTATTCAGCTATAGATTCATAATTTAGGTATCTTGACTGAGTTTACCTTACATTGAGTATTCCTTTGTTGGATTTGACCTTATTAAAGCTTATAATATAGATAGATAACTTACATACTATCTCCCTAATCTATTAAAACCTCTTAACACTTCACTCCACCTCAAAAGTATGCCTTCCTCAATTTTGTCTTCTAATAGGCTTGTAGGTCACTATTTAAGTCTCTTGATTGTAACCTAAGAATAGACCTTATTCAATTGGGTATTAGAAATTAGGTGATCTTGTGAATTTTAATCATGTTATCCATATATATTTTACATTTGAAGCATTATTAAACATTCATTCAAACCTACATAGTCAATGTTTGCTTCAATTTACATACACATGCTTGTGTATGCTTCATGTAGACTTATTTAGTATCTTCATTATTTCTTCTTGGTATGAGATTAATCATATCTATGAAAATTTATAAACCTTAAAAATGTCTTAAAATACGCTTATTTTACTCAATTTTTCCTCCATCCATAGTCAAGCATGTACATTCCTGCTTTAGACTTAGAGCACTTCCTTCTCATTACATGATTATTCTTCTTGACTATTTTGTCACCCTAAAATATACCTAGACATCATGAAGGGTTTTTGTTCATTTCAATAACATTATACACAAGTATTCCACTTGATTGTAAATTTTACACACACCATGAAAGAGTCCAAGATAGTGAAAGTCTTTCATTCTAAACTTGCAACATGGGGACTAGCTTCATAATGTGCATGCATGCTTCAAATTTAGTATCTTGAATACATGAGGCAACCTCTTAGATAAATTTTAGGGTGTTTATAATATGTTATTATTATTTAAATCATAAAAAAATATCTTAATGTGTTTAACTTCTCAGTGACATATCCAACTTATGGTGTTAAACCTACAAATCTACCTCATGAAATTTTTTTCCTCATCCACTAACTAGAATGTGCTTTGATGGTGATAAAAGAGAGTGTGAAAAGGCTAATAATATCCCTATAAAGCTAACTTCTTAGTGATATATCCAACTTATGGTGTTAAACCTACAAATCTACCTCATCAAAACTTTTTCCTCATCCACTAACTTGAATGTGCTTTTATGGTGATAAAGGAGAGTGTGAAAAGTCTAGGAACATCACTATAAAGCCTCCATCAATCTCACTTTACGTTAAAAAATCTCAAACGTGCATGTCTACTACCCAAAATTGACCCTTAATGGTTTAGCTTGGGTTTAAGAGCACCCTAGAGTCTTAGCGATTGTTCATAAAGTATAATATATCAAATTAACAACCATTGGAATATATTGAAATTAAATTAAGGCCTCTAACTTTATATAATATCTTAGGTCACCTATCTCTCTCCTCTATACCAAATGAACATGTGAAGTTACCCTTTGTGAGGTTTCTAGGAAACTTGATGGAGCATTTGATGCAAAATTTGGTATAAAATGGTTTTTTCAAGATTTTCCAATCATGATTGGGCCCTGATGGACCCCAGGTAGTGTAAATAATCATTCTCATCATCCTTTATCTATGAACACCTTCTCATATTCCTTTTAATAATGTTACAAAATGAATAGTAAAGCATCTCAAATGGGTTGTAACATTATAAAGAGATATTTTTCCTTATTTAAGGACTTGTACGGACCAAAGGAGTCTAGGATGACTTGTACATATGTGACATGACCCAAAAATACCCTCTATACCTTGACCACCTTTTGAAACAACTTGAAACATGTCATGAGGTGACTAGAAAAACACAAATAAACATAAGTTATTACCTTAAACTTGTCAAATTTACCTTAAGATATGATAATAAGACCTCAAAAAACCATTTGAATACCTCACAAGGCATAGGATGGATATCAAAAAGGTTAGGAGGCATGACAATTCAATTTTTAAACTATAGGGGTTGACTTTTTTTGTCTTGGGAGTAAAAATTGGTCTATAATTTAGTAATTCATAGGGGTAGCATACCTGCAATGCTAATAGACCATTAGCCTTGTCATTTCATTAGTAAATATAGTCACTTGCACTCAACTACTAAGTGATATAGGACCATGGCCTTCACTACTATATACTTGAATAAGTAAAGATAACGAATTTACCCTTATAAAAACACAAAAAATAAAGAATAAAATACACAACAAGGCTAAAACAAGATAACACACCACACTTATGCTAATAAGAACTTGGGTAAAACAAAACATAAACAATATAATACACATAATAAACCTCAATAGTGTTTTCCTCTTGGGTCAAAATGGAAACTTCTAAAATCACTTCCCTCATGAGATGGAAGAAGATATAAATCAAGATGCCTTTTGAACATAACCTTTGATGTAGTGGAATTATTTCTTTCCAACTCTTTTGGCATGTTCTCAAATGGGTTAACAATAGAAAATAGGTCTCTTATGAAAACAAACTCATATTATGGCTCGGTACCTACCTCATGTTGTTCTTCAACTTTGAAAATATTTTCAAAAGTGATCATATCTTGAATTGTGTGGATAAATACCACCTTGGTCTCCAATGGTTCACCTAGGTATTGATCTTGGTATATCATGACAACTTATAAACTATCACCCTATTTATTTACTAGTGTAAGCTACTCAAGTTATTTAAGGAGTTTCAATAACTAGTCTCTATCCTCATCATGGTCCTATTAAGGTGTACCTTGATCAAGACCATTATAAGTGAGCCTTCCAATTTAAAACTTTGACCTAATCAATTCATCAACTTAGGATATAGGCCTACAAAAATCTTCTAGCTCTTGAAGTAGATCAATATATTATTTCCCCTCTTGGTTAGAGTTTTCTCTTTGCTCATTTGAATGAGATATAACTTCAATACAAGCCTAATATTTTCCATTAGGTATTGCAAATTTTTCAAGTGCTCTCAATTCCTTAATGGAGCTATGAACTTTCTATAACCTAGTCTAATTAATTCTTGATTCTTTCTTACTGAGAGCCAATATCACATCAATAAAGACCTCACTTTTTTAACTTAGGGTCTCCTCTACTTTAAACTCAGTTGTAACTTGATTTTTTCCACTTCAAACATGTTGAAATATGTCCAATTATACTTTTGTTGTATCTAGTTAGTCATACTTATCAAGAGGTTCCATGAACTACTTCCCTTGAACATCCATGATATCTTGGATATAATTAACTAGTTTGGCAACTACTACATCTATCTTATCTAAACCTTGCTCACATTTAGGAGTTTTTTTTCCTTCATATTTTGATAACACTTCATCAAGATCATTTCTTCATTTCTAGTGATTGATTTGATTCTCTCCTCGCCAAGGGGTGTTCTAATGATAAATTCTTCCTCACATTCACTTGAAGAATCTTCATCATATCCTTTATGAACCTAACCTTCATCTATAACTTGATATTTATTATTATCTAAAAGTAAATTATCTTTCTCAATAATGGGTTGTTCAAATTCATAAACTAAATTTGGGATCTCATTATCCGTGAGATTATCCTTCTTCTCTCTCTATTCACCAATGAATCCCTCAAACCTTGATATGATTTTATTTTCACTTTTCTAAAAAAGGAATTCTTTCTTAATTTGAATTAACCTTCATGATGTTAAATTTTTGGGCTCTTGAGGAGGGATGGGTGGGTCTTGAATAGATTATTGACTTAACTTGGGAATTAAGTAGGCATTCTTGAATCTTGATGAATTAAGTAGGCATTCTTGAATCTTCATAAGAATCTGAGAGTATTTCTCTTGGTAAGCTTAGAAGGGTTGATATGAAGACTAAATAACTTGGTAAGGTTGATGAGGGGAGGAAAGGTATCACTCTTGATATAAAGGCTAATTACATTGATAGCTAGGATAACATGGAGGGTAATTAAGGTCATTGTAAGGCTGGTATGGATCAATATAGGACTAATATGACTCATTAGGTTACTAAAAAAGGTCAATATGCTATTGATAAGACTCACCAACTTGAGTAAAATAGAAATCTACCCCAACCTCAACCATAAAAAATCATGAGAAAGAAAAGAAAGAGAGAAAACTTTATATAAAAATTACTTGGACTATTGTAACCAACTAAATACATTCATACGTTCCATTTATATTTGTTTAAATACCTCCAAAGGTTGATATATTGGTAGATAACACCAACAATCCTTCAACCACTTTGGACCTTGTCCCATTGGGCATGCTAGAATTTTTATATCCTAAATTTTTATCTTATTTAAGGTTGTTTAAGACTTCATAATTTTGGGTAACATGGATATAATCCTAGGTTATGGGTGGCCTAATAGGTGGATTGAATCTCTAGATTATAGGGCTATCTCTCCTTGATGTATTAATTAGCATAAAAATACTAATTACTAACATGTAATGGAAAGGGAAAAGGACAAAATGAAATAAATCTAACTAATGAGGTGATATGCCAAAAATAATTGACCACTATCATCTATTTGTATGTACACATCAACCATGAGACTAGCTTGAACATACACTACCCCTAATCTACATCTCCTACATCATCACTTCATGTGAATCTTTTGAAATATTTTTATGCTAGGAGAATTATAAAATAGGTTAAAATGACACTAATGAATATACAAACTCACCCAACACTTACACTTCACTTGAATACTTCACATGACCTACAAAAGAAGCTTTAAAATTGAATATAGGTGTTAGACAAGGACAACATGTTAAGGAATACTAAGAAAATAAATTAACAAGATCAACTATCCATGTACACACACTAATTACATCCATAGAAGGAGGTAAAATCAGTATTATCTATTGATAAAATACATACAAATGAGCAGGGCATCACCATACTCAGGTGGAGGGCCCATTACAAAGCCAAATAAGGTTGTATATATAGAGAAAGAGTGTGTGAGAGAGAAGGACATTGGAGGAGTTCAAAGAAAAATTTAACTCACCTAAATTTTTTCATAATTCCAAATTAAGGGGAGTCTAAGAGTGGATTCATCCATCTCCTTGGTAGGTGTTGTCTCAACTTGATGAGTAATTTCACCAAGTACCATAAGAGCTCTTGTTTGGAGAGTTACAAGCACTTCTTGATTACCATTTGGTATCTTGACATATGTCATATTATCCTCATGAGGAAACCTCCATAAAATTATATACTTCTCAAATCTTACTCTACCTTTCATTGACACCTCTTCTTCAATATTTTTAATGGAAGAGATTCTATTTCATCAACCTTATAGGCATATTAGTCCATTAGATCTGAATTACTTATTATTAGTCATTAGAATAGAAATAATACCTCCATGATATTATGTATCAAGGTCAATATACGTATCTTAGATAATAATAAACATGTTATGAAATGACACATGGCCTTCAAATGATCTAACCATGCTACTCTATCTTTCCTAAGTGACTACATCACCCTTTCACAAGCATTTTTGCACTGTCTATAGAATTTGGACCTATATGTGTACCTTAATAATAAAAATAATGGATATTTGAGGTATAAGAGGGTATATTAATATCCACACAAACCCATCCAATGGTCTTCATCATCTCATATGTCCAAAACCCTATTTTGAACCCAAAACTATATAAAAAATAGCATTAAATGCATCTATACAAGTGAAAGTACATGAAAATTGTATATTAAGGACCCTATTAGAGTGAATAATGGTTTTAAGGTATTTTTTAGGTCAATTAACTTCATTTGGAGTGTTTTAGCATTTAATTTCCTTCGTCAAGTCACTGTGAGGGTTTAAGAAGGGTTTAGAGGAGCTAGTTTTATTAATAATGGTTCATAAATTTTAGGAGCTAAAATTATGAAAGGAAACATTTTGAAATTAATTAAACCTTTTTAAAATCCCTAAATATTACTTGGTCACATGCATAACCTCTTTCATGTTCTGAGAAAAATACTGACACTTTGAGCTCCTAAGAATGTTTGAAGGCAGTTTAGAATGTTTAGTATTCTTAAGGATTGTTTATAATAAATAAGACTTTGATCCATGAAATAATGGCATATAATTTGATTATAATATTAAATTTCACTCCTCTAATATCCATTCCCTCCCATGTATTTTCTTGATGCAACTCCAAGCTTCTAAAAGTAGCCTCTTAGGTTGAAGGATTGAAACCTTAAAAATGCTCCTAATTGGTTAAAATGACATAAAATATTCCTTGGATAACCTAAAATATGTTTCTCAATGATATTCCATAGAAAATGGCCTTCAAGAGGCTCTACAACCTAAGTTACTTGTTATGAGGGTTTGTGAGCCAATTCCATTTTAACCCTCAAAATCTTATTTGGTATTTTCATTTTTCACAAAATAATCCATAATTTTTAATAATATTATCCATTATTTTATAAATCCTTCAAGATTCCTCATATTTCTCATTCACCTCAGACTTATATGTTTGTTCATGTTCATGTATTCAACTGTAAATGCATAATTTAGGTCTTTTGATTGAGTGTACCTAAGATTGATCATTAATTTATTAGATTTTACCTTATTAAATCCTATAATATGGATATATACCTTACCTACTCTCTTCCTTACCTCTTTCAACATATTAACACTTCACCCCACCTCACAAGTATGCCATCCTCAATTATGTCTTCTAACAGGCCTATAGGTCACTATTTGAGTCACTTGATAACAACCTAGGAATGACCATTATTAAATTGGGTCTTAGCACTAAGGTGATATTTTAAATTTTAAACATGTTATCCATATTTATTCTACCTTATAAACATTCTTAAACATTCATTCAAACCTACACAATCAACATTTACTTCATTTTGCAGACATAGGCCTATGTATGCTTCATGTAGACTTATTTAGACTCTTCATTATTTATTATTTATATTATATTAACCATCAATTTGAAACTTTATAAACCTTTAAAACTTCTTAAAATATTCTTATTTTACTCAATTTTTCCTCCATCCATAGACAATCTTGTAGATGCCTACTTTAGACCTAGAACACTTCCTTCTCATTGCATGATTAGTCTTCTTGATTATATTATCACCCTCAAATATATATATACACCATGAATTATTTTTATTAATTTAAATCACCTTATGTAAAATTATTCCACTTGATTGGAAATGTTACTCACACCATACAAGAGTTGAAGATAGTGAAAGTCTTCCAATCCAAACCTGCAACATGGGGACTAGCTTCATAATGTGCATGGATGATTCAACTTTAGTATCTCAAATGCATGATGGAACATATGAGATAAATTTTATGACGTTTAAAATATGTTAGGATGATTTGAAGCATCAAAAATTTCTCTTAATGTGTTTACCTTCTCAAAGAGATCCAACTTATGGTGTCAAACCTATAAATTCACCTCATGAAGACATTTTACTCATCCACTAACCTGAATGTGATCTAATGGTGATAGATGAGAGTTTTAAAATTATAGGTTTATTAATACAAATCCTCCATAATTCTCACTTTTCATCAACAATCTCAAAATTGCATGCCTACTATGCTAAATCGATCCTCAAGGGTTTATCTACAGTTTAAGAGCACCTTGGATTCTTAGTGATTATTCCTAAAGGAAAATAGATAAATTGAAAAAAAAAACCATATATTTAGCTTAAATTATATCCTCTACCTATTGATAATATATTAGGTCACCACTCTCTCTTCTTTATATGGAATGAACATGTGAAATTGCCCTTTTGTGAGATTGTTAGGAAAATTGGTGGAGCATCTAATGTAAAATTTTATTGGATATTTATGGACCCAATGTAATGTAAAAAATCATTATCATCCTCCTTTATCTCTAAAAACCTTCTCATATTCCTTCTAATAATGTTACAAAATGAATAATAAAGTATCATAAATGGGTTGTAACATAGAAGGAGATATTAACCTTATTTAAGACACTTGTATAAACCAAGGGAGTGTAGGATCACTTGTACATATGTGACTTGACCCAAAAATACCCTCTATTTCTTGAATACATTTTTAAATAACTTGAAACATGTCATTAGGTGATTATACATACACAAAAAAACATAAGTCATTACCTTAAACTTGTCAAATTTACCTTAAAATATGCTAATAAGACCTCAAAAAGACCATTAGAAGACCTCACAAGGCATAATATGGATATAAACAAGGTTGAAAGGCATGAAAATTCAATTTTTAACTATAGGGGTTGACCTTTTTTGGCTTGTGTGCAAAAATTGATCAATAAACCTTCAACTACCTCATGCAATTTATTCTCTTCCACAAATGTAACATTATCACCCATATTGCCTAGCTTAGGATCCTCACTCACAATCTCAAAATCTTGTGTGTTTTCCCAACTATCAAAGACATTTTAGAAACTCCTACATCCTACTCCTCCCTTTCTAGATCAATAATATATTTACATTGATCTCCAATTTAATCCTTCTTTAATTTATTCCCTGATAAGCTCCTTAGAATTATAATAGTATAATGTTAAACAACATTAATTAACAATAATAAAAAATGAAATTTCAATAGTATAGTCCTTATGTTTTCAAAAGTTATAAATTTTAAAGGGTCAAATTAATATTTCAACCCAAAAGGTCCCTTGAATAATAGTATCAAAGTATAGATGGATATAACAATGTTATTTGGTTTATAAAATAATTCAAGACTGCATCTCAAATGTAATGTCACTTAATAGTATAGATTAATTTTAATATCAAGATATACCAAACAAAAAACTATTAACTCATTCACAATTTAAAATATTATGTAATAATAATGAAATTTATATAGTAAATCAACACTAAATCAACATACCAATGAGTATCAACTAGTCACAAGATAAAATTGAAAAAATACTTTAGTTACATGGAAATACTAGTATTGGTGTGATATACTTCAGCTATACATGCCAATAAATCTATCAAATACAAAAAGTTCATGCTCATAAATAATATATTATAATAAATATGATGGAATTAGTCACATCAAAAAATAATTACTCAGCCAAATTTTAACATCAATCTCAACAATCATATCAATATCATAATCATACTATCACTTAGTCATAAATATAATTATAAGAGATAAAAGAACATAATATGATATATAAACTATAAGTCAATAATAAAACATGTTTTCAAAATATTTTATCTACCCTTCTTAGGTGGCATATGGGTGTTATTTCTGGTTTCATTGTCAAATATATTTTATTTCACTTGTTTACACCTCTTTCTCTTGAATGCATTTGGTATAATATCTACCCAAATCTACTTGATGATGTCATCCCTCTATTGAGAGGAATAATTTGTATGTAATGGCACACTTAGTTCAATAAAAAGAGTTGTTATACAAAGTTAATATATCAAACTAGCATGATAACCATAAAAATATAAACATCATATTCATTTAACAGTAGTCAATTAAAATTGGAAAGCAATAAGTGATGAATTGCATTAATTGATAATCATTAGTCAATATGTAAATAAAATCATTGAAAATAATATTTTACATGAATTAACATAAGCATATCAAGTCTAGTTGAAATTTATCAATATAAGTAATTTTTATTTGACATTAATTAAAAATAACTGAGTCATTTATTTTTATCAATATCAAATTTCATAACAAAAGTAATGATTGAATTTAACTAATTCATTTTTAGTGCATAACCTAAAATCCATAATGTTTTGAGCCATAATTTGTAGTATGTAGTAACGACTTACATTTCACATGCTGGGTTAAATGTAATGTGCCATCTTCCCTTCCTTGAAAATTAATTTGTCTTAATGGCCAAAATGATAAAATAAAAAATCATAGGTTTATACAAGTCAAATATTAGGTCCTTATTATACAAATATTCTTCAATATGTCATTAGAGATATAGTAGTGGACTATTGATTAAATAAATAAAAAATAAAACCTTGTTTCCAATGAGGGAAAGAATCAGGCTAATTTATGAGATCATTATAAATAAGGTCTTACTATTTTTGGTATGTGTTGATAAGTTTTCAACCTAGTTTTAATTTGAATCTTGTTTTACCTTTAATTTGAAACAAATCCAAGAACTTTTATAGTTTAACATAATAATTTCCTAAATTATTTGTGATTAACTATGGTTTTTTTAAAAACATACAATATTAAAATTCATTTGTCTCATGAACACATTAAAAAAAATATATGTAAAGCTTTAACTTGGTAACACCTTCCTTCAAATATTAAAACATTCATTTTTAAAGGGTCTAAGTTAAGTACTTGCGATCAACCATCTTTCCATGGGTTATTCATGTTTGTTTAAGGAGTTCACCTCCTTTGACATTATGTTCCACACATCAATAGATCCTATAAATAATTTCTAAGTCATTTTTAACTTGAAGATTAAAATAAAGTTTTATAATTTAATAATCCCTTAGAAATACATATTTCCCAATTTTATCATAGGATAAGTTTTTCCAAACAATATGAACTCAAAAACATGAATGAGCACTCAAAAACATGAATAAGCACATTAGGCCTAAGTTGTGAGGCTCAATTTTAAAAGTGATAGTTTTGGACCTTCCACTATCTTATACTTATCTTGATATGTCATGTTATATTTATTATTTGAGGTATGCTATGCACATTTTTATCTTAAGTTATTTAGAGGATTAATTTTATTTATGAAATGTTACTAATTTTCTTACAAGAGTAATATTCATATGCTAGTAGATCTAAATGATTTCATTTTTTTCATTAAGATACATTATTATATGATATTTATAGTATAACTATTATTTACTTACAATGTTAATTACATATATGGATGGTTGAATGTTGACATGATGATATTATCTAATTTTGATATTGAGATAGTTTTTATGAATGCATTGTGTGTTGATGCATGTTACTTGATATTGTTATATTTAGTTGCTTCAACTATATTAAGGTAGATAAATTTTAAATGTGAAATAATGTGTAGATTAAAGGAGGTTATTTGAGGGAATTGGGACTATTCTATGCATGGTTTTACCACCTATATTATATGATTAATGTCTTGCATGACACACTTAATTAAAATCATTTTCTTAGTCATGTTTGGTTTACTAGCTTTAACATTTTGGAATTCTAGGCTAAATTATCACTTTTCACATCCATTTTTCTGTACCATAGGATATATTTAAACTTATAGTGATTTAAATATGTGACTAGGATTTAAATTGAGTTTCCACTTCAAAAAACTTAGATGGAAAAATATGGAAAATTTTAAAAGGTTGTATAAAGTGGAAAATAAATATTTTTATGTGAATTTAGAACCATTTGACAAAAAGGGGGGATTAATATGCCTTTAAGAGTTAAAATATATGTTAGGGTAGTCTTTGTCATATTTTAGGAAAAAATACAGAAGATATTTTAATGAGCATGGGAGAGACATGCTTTTGTTCTTGGATTTATAAGATAATTAAATGCAAAAGAATACTTTTAGAGGAATGGCCAAGGAATGAGAAGGAATAAGTGTCACCTTCCAATTGGTCATTGAGTTTAGTTATTTATATGTAAGATAAGAAAAAGTATTCCTTGTAATAAATTGATTCCATTTTTTTGAAACTTTTAGAGGATATTTTGAGAGACGAGGGAAAAGGGATTCGAAGGAGAGGATTATTTATTGTAGCAAGGATAATTAAAGGAATTTTGTAAGGATCAAGTAAAGGACCAAGTCACACTACCTCAATATACCCATGAAATTATTTATAATATATTTGTTAGACTCTTATTTTCTTATAATTTGATATTTTAAAAGGGTTTGCATGGCCATTTGAATCATCACTTTGTTATTTTTTTATTATTTTTCATGGTTGGTATTTTTCCCACCATGTTATGTTTCGCCCTCTATTGTATTATATATGAAAACATCTATCCTTTTAATATTAATTTGATAGTATTTTTATTGACTTAGAATTTTATTTTTATGATTCCAAAAAGGCTTATCTTATGGGTATGTTATGTGTCTTTATTGGTAGGGTTTGAGCATATAAAAAAGTTTCCAGTGTCTTCCTACATGACTCATTTTATAGGGTTTGGGAAAATTGATATCCAAAATTTAAAATTTCCTCCCATGGAAATGGGTGAATGTTCTGGGTAAGGGGGTGCATCCCAATTCCACCTTCTCCCAATAAATTGAGTGAAGAGTAGAAATTATTTCTCACATGGGAGATAATTAGTCTTGTGATCTCATTTTTTTTCTTGTTATTCAAATACTTTTAATTTTTTTGTTTCATGAAATGGATTCATGTGTTTCATGGTTGAGTGGTAGTAAAAATCCATTGATTAAGGGAATATTTATAAGATAATCCATCTCAATATGCTTTCCACTTTATGTTATTGTAGATACCTAATTTATTTCATATGAAATTGAAAATTTTAATCCTAGACATATATTAAACCACTTGAATTATGCTCAAATATATGAATATTATTTTCTATTCCTCTATCAATTATTATATATGAAATATTGAACCCTTTATTCTCAATCACTACTACATAGGAATTTACAAATCAATCCTCAAATCACTTTATATCACTATTATACTTATCATATCCTTAGTACAATCATCCTTACTTATTTAGGGTTAATATGCATTAGGAAGATAGGTCCATTATTCTAGACCTATCCACTTAGGGAAATCTTATCCTTGCACCACTTAACATCTAGTCTTCAAAATTTGAAATACTCATTTGGGTCATCCTACATGTTTCACAAGTTAGTTAAAGTTAATTATTCAAAAGGTTCATTATAAATTCAAATCAAAGTTCATTCATTAAGGAACTTGATATCAATCTAACATCTATGTGTTACACTACTACACATTGAGACATATGAGATATTCTCCTCAAATTCAATATGAATCACTAGGACAAGTGTTAAATCAAGTATAAATCATTCTAAATCAAGTCAAGAGAAAATTTCTAAGTATCAAGGCCAAATTTATAGTTTTATTCATATAGTTAAGGAACACAATTTCAAAATCACACTAGGTGGGAAAACTACAAGTGGATTGATTACCTCCTTATATTATTTAGATATGTAGGAAACAATCAATCATTAACAATGTTGATGGAGGTTAGCTTAACCCATTTCAATTCCCTTTATTTTTTTAGGTTTATATCTCTCACAACTACACCTAAGGTTTATAAATTAAGGATAATGAAAACATATAGTTTTGTGTGGCATCAATATATTTTGAATATATCAACCTACTCAGTATACACATGTGCATGTGGAAAATTGAAAATAGTTTTTTAACTTTTAAAGAAAACAAGTATGCAGTCAATAAAAAATGCCACATTATATAACTATCTAGGGAATGTGTACTTGTATAGACATAGTCATAGACTTTATTTATAGGTATAAGCTATCAATATCCTGATTTATCTTATTTTTCACTCCCAGATACTTGAAATAGTCAACCAAAAACTAGAAAAGCTAAGTATCTCATTTTTTGTTATACTTATTATTTTTCACATATGCGACTTGTTAGTTAATTTTAATCAAATTTTATTTACATTAATATTTATGTTTGATTGTCATATATTATAATATGAATAATATTACAAAATATTATACCTATTAAAAACTATTAAATTTAAAAAATGGGTAAAACTTAGGTGAATGCATACATTTTTTTAAAGATTGATCTTTCAATTTTTATATTAGGGTTTTAGATGAATTCATGATTTCTAGATACTAAATATAAATTTGATCATCCTTTCAAGGATTTGATTTAACATATTTTTAGGATTTATCTTTGACCTAGGGATTTTATATTTATTTATTTCCACACAAAAACATATTTTATTATTTTGGATTCAATTTTGTTTTTCTTGTTTTGTATAACTATGTTTCGACAATTGTAAAACTCATAGGAATTGTTGTTGTAGGCAAAGTGGTATTCAATTTTACATGAGATATGGTGTGAGAAGTAATGCTAAAATACTCAATCCATTATAAAACACTATGTATGGACTTTAGTTTCCATGTGCATTATGATATATCATAAATGCCTAGGGTTTTTACTTTTTAGCCAAGATAAGCCTTTTACCATTTTATTTTGTAGTACATAGGTAAGTGGTTAGCCTTTAGAAATTACTCTTAATGTACCTATTCAATGGGATAATACATATACGGGATCATGTAATCCTCCATAATTAGTGCCCCTTTGGGACTTGTTTACTATTGAAAACTGAGATAAGTATATTTGAGAGCCTATAAACAAAAACCACCCTATTTTGGTGTGCATGTAGTACCATTTAAAACTTATAAGTTTAAAAATAAAATCATGGCTATAAGGAATGAATTTTTTGTATATCATTTTATCTGACCCATAAATTTTATCATCATATTTTATGTTCTTTTTAGAGGTGTTATTTAAATTCACTTTATATTTGCATTAATTGAGTTAAAATATAATAAAATGTTTAAAATGAATAATGTACAATCTCAAGCCTTCCTCAATTCATATAGCTACAATATCCTATCTAAGATAATACATGTCACCAATAGGTTCCAAAAGGAATTCATGAGTCACTTTGTTCCTCTTGTTCTTTCCTTGGGTTCCATAATGCATATTACACACCCTATTGATGTACTTATTGTGATTGTTGAGACTAATAAAGATAATACATAGAAATTTGATGAAATTAATAACAAATAATTCATTAAATATTTAAATTCCAATCCACATGGGAGAAAGAGATGAAAAAATTATATTAACTCAAGCCTCTACATCAAGAGAATAATGTGATCACTTTCATTATTTGAGTCAACCATGTTTAGGTGTTATAGGTTCTACTATTGATTTATTCCTATATTGACACATCAAGTTACATATATGACATCATCCCATGGTAAGAGGGTATCAAAAGGATTAAAACATATTAATAATCTCATTTTTACATAATAATCATACATACCTCCTTTGATTACTATTATATCTCAAATTTTCACCCTTGAGAGGGTGATTCAAGCCCTCTCAACTTGATCTATGCAATGGGATTGGTCCTAGGCTATGGGTGACCTTTAGGTGGACCAAACCTCTAGGTTATAGAGCTAGCTCCACTTGATGTATTAATTAGCTCACTACTACTGCTTAATTGATTGCAAAGGAAAAGGGATATATAAAATACATGAAATAAACCTATCTAAGGATGTGATATACAAAAATAGCACCCTCCAATTGACTATCATAAACTTAAGAATAAATATTAGGCACAAATCTGATTACACTTCTCAAAATAAAGACATTTAAGAATAAACGCTTTAACATAGAGGTCTTTGAGAATGAATTCAATGAGGGGGTTAGTAAAGAGGTCTTAAAAAGGCACTAATTACTAAAAATACACTTTCGAGCTATGAGAAAACAACATCAAACTCACAATGTGACTTGCAAGAAGATAATCCATTTACAAATAAATAAGAAATGATAAATGAGAGAGAGTAAAATGACTAATACTAAAATTCTTCAACCATCACACTAGTACACTAGTTGAAAGAATATAAGGAGGTAAGAATCAACTTCATTAATTGTTCCAAGGCATAGTATAAGTTTTAATTTGAGTGAGGCTTTGACATACTCAGCAAAAGGATCCATACAAATCCCAATAAGGCTATATTTATAGAGAAATAAGAGAAGAGAGAAAGAAAGGGGAGTAGAAGAGAGGAATTGACATGTGTCCTTCATAAAAGAGCAAGTTACGAAAAAAAAAGGATTTATGAAATAGTCTCATGAGGTCTTATAGACATGCGTTACTTTCTAAAATATGTTTTCCTCTTCCAAATGGCATAGGAGTTTCATTCCTTTGCTTGACACCTATTTCTTCTTCTTCAAACTTCTCTTATCTTAGCTTGTGAGGTGAAAAGTGGAACTCTTCACCATCAATTCATATTTAACTGATATCTAAACTTGTCCTTGACACTTTACATTAGTTTTAAAACCTCATAATATAGACATTGCAATGATGATTCCACCTATTATGTGTCTTGAAGCCCATTTGTCTTACTATGCCTCTCCTTGCTCAAGAGCCTCAAAACATGAGTTCATATTTATGAATGATATTAAAATTCATGAAAATATGTCTTAGTTTAACAAACTTGAACCAACTCCTTTGGAATCCTCAATCACTCTCTAAGACCTCATTTTTCACCTTAAGCTCTCACTTGCCTTTAATTCTTTGTAACCCTAAAACTCATAAATATCCTTGTGTAGAAGAATGTGAAAATTATCTTGGGAAAATATTTATATTTTTGGGTACCCATTATAACATTACAAATTTTTGCCAATTTTCATTACTTTACATTCAGTGGAAGTACACTTATTCTACCTTTTTCTCTCTCTAATTAGGAATTTAAGCCTAGAAACTAATTTTAGGCTCTCATATCCTCCCACTCTTTTCAAAATCAAAATAAATGTTTGAATATAATTTCCTACCCCATGAATATGCTCCATGTCAATTTTGAGAACCTGAGACCCTATACAGATGGGTGAACCATGAAATGGCTAAAAATCCTAGTCTAGGTGCTTGTAAATGCTTGAGAGATTGGAATGGTTTCCAATAAATATGTAGGGTATAATAATTAAATTTTTTTTTCAGGAAAATACCATCATGATAAAACAAAATATTATGTAATATCTTTCTCTTCTTTCACTCCATAGGCTTGGAGATAGGTTTCTTTACAAGCAAAATAGTGCATTTCTTCCTTTTGGCCCAACTTTATGACTTGAAGAACTTAGATATCACTATGTGAGACCTAAAAAGTTGTTTATATGAACATTAAATTTTTTTAATATCTATATAATCCTTTTTACTTGATTTTTAAGCTTGTCACAACCTTGCATACTCAACATTAGACCTACAACCATGCATTTAAGCCTATTTCATACAACATGTTCTTCCCACATGCCAAAAAAAGGTATAAAAAGGTGTCCATGAGGTACATGAAGCTAATAAAATTCATTTACATACTATAAATATACATTATAATTAAATTTAATTTTTGTTTCTCCCATTAGTTTTTATAAAGGCTTCTTGGTAACCTGTAAACAACGTAGATCCTTAAGGATTGTTCATAGAGTTGAGCCCTTGATGAACATCCAAATGCCATTAATTATTAGTGAATAAGGGTGTCCACTTATGAATAATATCTCATATCACCATGCATTTTTTCATGTAATATGTGAGAAAGTTTAGGAGTCTTTCATGTTAGGTAAGCTAAGTTTACCAAGGTGGAGAGAGAATTTAGGCCTGAAGGTGGTATCTTGAAACTCAATTCAAGTTAAAAATGACCTATTTAAGTATATACCAATATATTAAAAATTTTAAATGACCCCAAAATGGGTATTATCCCTAAATGATCTCTGTAATCTATTGTTTCATGAATTGAGGGCTTGAAGGCCAAATGGTGAATCTAACCCTAGAATCATGTGTTATCCCTTTTTCCTTACTCTTGAGGAGTTCAAAACCTCATATAATACTTATTTTAAGTCATATTAACCTTATTAATGTCTCTATGTTTCATATCACCTTAAATCAAATAAACTTACATCACAAGTATACACACATGCTTGTGTGTGTAGGTTTAGGCCTATATGGTCGAATTAGATATCTTGGTTGTATGCTCTCTAATTAAGCCTATTTGAGTTGGTCTATTATTCAAGAAATGATTTAAATATATGGACCTTAGAATCACATATCTTTATAAATATTACTACCTCTTGGTTCCTTAAGACCCTAAATATTGGCTCTTTATACCTCATGACCTCCACATCATTATAATCCTAACAAGCCTATAGGTGTGTTTGGTCTTGTTGACTATTATGGCTGAACAATGAGTCTTCATTAGCATAAATTATATTCTTAAATGCATATACACATATTAAAAGTTTCTACACATAGGTCCTACATCTATCTTATCCCTTGGATTTCATTTTTTTAAGCAATAATTATTGCATTTCAAGTGGAAAAGGGACCTACAAGTCTACAAACTTGTAGGTCTATGTTTCCTTCATTTTGGCCTCCTTGGACATGTATGTTAGATCATTTTATCATTGAGAGTAAACCTATAGTGTCTCATACCTTATTTCATGAGGTTTTTCCCATCAAACCATACTTTAAAATTAATATTTGTCACTATTTTATTCACCTCTTTATTTGGTAGCCTCATATATAGTCTTAGACTTAAAGTAGTAAGATTGCCTTTTTGGGTTGATGATGAGATTATAAAACTATATATATTTCATTTGGAGATATTTTATATCATTCAATCATTATATAACCATATTAAATATTGGTTTCCTTCATTTATCCCATTAAATGCATGGTTTAGTGATTATACATGTGTATGTAAATTGACCTCACTTATATGAAAAGCCTCAAGGTTAAGAATTATGGTACTTGAGAATGGGTGATTTGAGAATTTAAATGGAATTTAATAGAGTGAATAGGGTTTATTAGTGTTTATATTGACCTCTCTAAAATCTTTCTCACCACTTACTACTACCACGAGCATCTCTTTCCAAATCTATTTACTAACCAACTTGTAGGTATAGGTTTAGCATTCTTTAATCTAAAATTATATAAATAACCTCATAATTGGAAGATATTTTAATACCATTATTTCATGACCTATTTAATTATGTAATTAAATTTATACCAAGCTAATAATGAAACATTTATACCTTTCAATTCACCTTTTTCTTGGATTCATATACACAATCCAAAAGAATAAGACCATTACATGGCTTGGAGAAGGTAGTGTTGGAGTTATAAATGAAACCAATAACATAAATATAACTAAATTGAGGACAGTTAAAAAATTTTTGGAGACCCTTATCCACATTACTTCAACTTTTAAAAACATTATAACACTCAATATAGCATGACATCAAACTCGTAAAGAATGCAGAAATTGAGATTTATTATCCTCTTGAGCTCACACATGATACATAGGTATTTTAAAAGCATTTTATATGTCTAAATAGGTCCCTCATATCCTCTTAAATTATCCTCATACCTCCAACTTATTTCAAATTTTCATTCCAAAGATAAAAATGAGCATATGGGGGTTTACATAAGGTTTAATACAAACCTACCTTCTTAATAATTATTTATAAAAGAGGAGCCACAAATATGAAAATTATGGCCATGGATTTGAAGGAAATTAGATCGAGAGAGAGAGAGAGAGAGAGAGAGAGAGAGAGAGAGAGAGAGAGAGAGAGAGAGAGAGAGAGAGAGAGAGAGAGAGAGAGAGAGAGAGAGAGAGAGAGAGAGAGAGAGAGAGAATTTTCACTTTATGATAATTGTACCTAAATTCCAAGAATTAATTTGTCTTGAATAATTTGAATATACATCCTTTCATTCATTCACACCTCTAACTCAACCTTTTTGATCCATAAAAGTGGGTGAAAAGCTTCTCTTAAGCATTGAAACTCAATTGTAACTATTTTAACTTTGAAACTTGCTTGTCATGAATTACCTCCCAACTTAACATTATATAATTCTTACTAATTAATTTTAAAACACTTTTATATGTGGTATTCACCCATTTAAGGTCTTAGATTGACTTTTTACATTTTTACACAAGCTAATAACCTATATAAGGGTTTGATAATGACTTAATGTCCTTCGGTACAACCTGAAACTGATTTAGGCACTTGTATGGACTATATGGGTTATGATATGACTTTAAAACATGAAATATGTCTTGACAAGGCACCTTAAACCCATATCACCTCTTGAACCATCCTAAAACATAACATGTGGTGACTTAGACAAGCATAGGATCAAAATGGATACTACCTTTGACTTACCAAAATTACCTTAAACTATGATAATATTCATTAAAAAGGGATGAATTTTTCGACCCTATCCTATGGTATCCAAAATTTGGCTAACATATTTGGAAATCTCCTAGGGATGATTGCTTTTTAAGCATATTATACTAGTTAACTAATCCATCCATTAGGAAATTAAGTCACTTGTACTCAAACTTAGACATAAGTTGACCTTGACACTTGACAAGATAACTAACTTGACCTCCAAACACACAAATCAAAGAAACTAGATAACACACACTTGTGCCAAACAACTTATGGAAAATAAAGCATAAGCAACCTATTATGTACAACTAACCTCCATACCTTCATCCTCCAGGGTCAAATGGAAATATTATTAAATTAGTCACCTCATGAGATGAGACATATTATGAAACAAGATGCACTTTGACTATATAATTTTATAGATCATGATTCTTGTTTGCCAACATGATTAGCATACTCTCAAGATCTCTAAGGTTAGAAATCAGACCATTTGGATTCATTCCCATGTCCATGAGTTGACTATGTGAATCAAAGACAAAGTCATACTCATCCCAAGCTTGGCTAAGGTCATTTTTTTCATCAATAGGTTATATTTCTTAATTTCTTGAGGACCTTCATTTAGATAGTTCTCATTTTGAAGGAGAATATTTGCCATATCATCAAGGAAGTCCTCAATATTACTTTATTCTTGGATATATAGCATATTTTTCTCTTACTTAGCTTGAATAACATCATAATCATCATATATTTCCCCATCAACCACTCAAACCTCTTTGTGATGGTTGATCAAACTTGTTAGATTGGTGAGAACTTCAAAATATTCATTCATAAATTCCTATTATGGTGATATCTTTACAGTCTCTTTAAACTCATTAAACATGTCTAAGTAGCACCTCCACATATCTTCAAGTCCTTCTTGTACTTATCCATGAGGTTTAATAAGTTCATAAAGCATGGTGTTATATTAAAACACGCTCTTGTGTATATTTTGATCATGTTCCTTGGCCATGTCAAACTCATTAAACTTCTCCTCTTGAGTTATAAGTTTACCATCTAGAATAGAGAAAAAAAATTATAACTCTTCCCAAAAAATAACTTCTTCTCCAGTACTTGAAATAATTTGAAGTTCAACGTTTACCTTACCATTCTATTTAAGGACAACATGTTGATAAAATGTTTCACATGCTTGAGTAGGTGCATGACAAGGTTGTAAGCTCTCTTCTTCAAGACTAAAATTATATTCATTCTCCTTCATGAAGAATGTAATTTCATCTTCCCAATTGAGATATAAAAATTCATGCTTTTCTTACTCTATCAGCCCTGACTTGTCTTCCTCTTCATCAACCTCAAAACCATACCAATTAAGTTGAACCACTTTATCATTTATTAATTATTGGTTGAAAGGTACAGGCTCATGCTAATACTTTAAATCTGATTTATGCTATTTTCCAAAATGGGAATGTAGATGATGATTTCTTCTTCATGATCACTATAATTACTCTCTTCAACACACTCTTGAAATTCACCTACAACTGCAACATATTTCCTCTCCAAGATAACCATCTCATCATTCTTTATTATCAAGTTCTCCTTCACAATTGGATGTCCATATTCTTCCCTTAATTTACTTTATTATCATTCATAAAAGGAGAGGGTGGGAGGGAAATAATCCTAATTATCTTTCTTGAAACCTATTGAAGTGTCTTTCAAACTTGGTATTTTAATAGAACTAGGATGATTGGATGCTCCTTAGATAATTTCAACATGAATAGTAGATGAAGGACTTGATAGGATTGTATGCTCTCTTGTCTTGACATCCTAAAATCTTCCTCCCTCTTGATCTTGAGATTTTATATGAATAACATCCTTCCAACTTATAAGATCTTTTGGTGTAGCTTTCACAAATTCTTCTCCTTATTGATTTTGAATGGTTATAGGAGAAGATTCATTCTCTAGGATAGGCATGACAAAATCAATATTCATGATCTAAGAAGGCCTCCAAGGTGGAATACTTCTAGGATATTGAGGAAGGGTGAGTAGTGTTAGGGTAGACATAGGTTTCTCTTGAGCAATATAATCTCTCAAACTTAGGATTATAGAGTTAATGGACTCGTTAAGAGGTTCATTGAGTTTACCTTGATCTTGTATTATATCTTGGAGGAGATTTAGAGAAAAAGAAGGTTGAATTAGGATAGGAATAGATCTATAAGTTTGATTGAGTTGGGTTTTCTCATGATCCCATCTCATTAAATTTTATTCCATTAAGTGCATCATCTTCTTAACCTCTAGTTTCTCATTGATTGGATAATCTTCATTCTCAACACTTGCCCAAACTATCCAAAAGCCTTACAGGAGATCTAAAACTTATGTAATGTCATATATGGGAGAAGATACACCATGTTCTAGTTATCTATCAATCCTTATCATCTACCTTACAAGATTTAGTATCACTTATTGAAAGGTGAGTAAGATTGAAGAAGGAGAAGTATAGATTTGAGAAGGTTGATCAAAGAGGTGGATGGGTTGTTTTTAAACTTGACAAGATGCTATTTGAGGGCTACTTGAGGAGAAACTATGAACATTGTTAACTTGATAAGATTTATATGGAGGTAAAAAAGAAACATGTGGATCATATGAATGATTATGCATACCAATTTTTTTTTATTTTGAGGAACTTTGATTACCTATACCAATTGAGATTCATTTGGAGTTGTCATTTGTGCTTGAGTTGTTTCCTCTAAAGGATGATGTATTGAAGGATAGCACCAAAAATTCCTTTAATTGATATCGATCTTGTCCCATTAGGAATGCTATAACTTTTATATCTAAAATTTGCATTATTGAGAGGGTGATTAAAGCCCTCTCAACTTGAGCTATAAAATGGGATTGGTCCTAGGCTATGGGTGACCTTTAGGTGGACCAAACCTCTAGGTTAAAGGGATAACTCCCCTTGATGTATCGATTAGGATCACTACTACTACATGATTAATTACAAAGGAAAATGGATATAAAATACATGGAACAAATCTATCAAAGGAGGTGATACACCAAAACAACATCCTCCACCTGATTTAATTGTATTTAATAATAAATATTAGACCTAAATCTAATTACACTTCTTAAAACAAGGACATTTAAGCATGAATGATTCAACATAGATGTATTGGATAAAGAATTAGATGAGAGGGTTGGTAAAGAGGTCTAAGAAAGACACTAACAACTACAAATACACTTTAAAGCTATGCAAAGCTACATCAAACTCACTATGTCACCTAAAAGAAGACAATCTATCTATAAATAGGTAGGAAATGACAAATGAGAGTGAGTACAATGACTACTACTAACATTCATCAACCATGACAATAGTACACTAGTTTCAAGCATATGAGGAAGCAAAAATAAACTTCATTCATTGTTCCAAGTCATAGTACAAGTGTTCATTTGATTAGTGTTTTTCCATACTCATCAAAAGGATCCATATAAAGCCCAATAAGGATATATTTATAGATAAAGAGGAGAATAAAGAGAGAAAGGGTCATATAAGAGAGGAATTGACATGTGTCCTTCATGAAATATCAAGTTAAAAACAATAAAGGAGTTATGAAATAGTCTCATGAGGTCTTACAAACATGTGTTGCTTTCTTGAAGATCTTTTCCTCTTCCAAATGCCATAGGAGTTTCATTCCTTTTCTTAACACCTCTTGTTTCTTCTTCAAACTGCCCTTATCTTATCTTGTGAGGTAAAAAGTGTAAATAATCATCAACAAGTCATGTTTAAATGATCTTTACCCTTATCCTTGATACTTTTCATCAGTTTTAAAACCTCCTAAATAGACATTGTAATGATGATTACACCTCTTAAGTGTTTTGAAGCCCATTTGTCTTACCACACCTCTCCTTACTCCAGAGCCTCAAAACTTGAGTTCATATTTATGAATATAATAAAACATCATGAAAATTATCTCTCAATCATAATAAAATTGAATAAACTCCTTTTTAATCCTCGAGCACTCTTCGATACCTCATTTTTGACCTTAAGCTCTCACTTGCCTTCAATTCCTTATAGCCTTGAAAACACATAAACATCCTTGTGTAGAAGAATGTATGGATAATATTTGGAAAATAAGAATATTTTTGGGTAAAAATTATTTCCTTACATATTTATGAGTGTTTTCATGGCTTGACATTGAGTGGAAGTACATTTATTCTACCTTTTTCTCTTTCTAATTAGGCCTTTAGGCCTACAAACTAAGTTTTAGCTCTAATATCATACTACACATATGAAACTAAAAATAAGTTTTTTATTCACCTTTCCTTACCCATGACCATTTTCCATGTCAAATTTTAGGACCTGAGACCCTGTACGGATGGTTGAACCATGAAATGGCTAAAAACCCTAGTCTAGGTGGTTGTTCAAGATTGAGAGGTAGTTCAAATAGTTTTAAATAAATTTTAAGGGTCTAATGATTTAAAATGGTTTTTTAATGCTTTTAATATCATGGTAAAACTCAATATTCTGGAAGAGAGAACTCTTCTTTCACTTTATAGGCTTGTAGATAGGCTTCTTCGCAAGCAAAATAGTGCATTTCTTCTTTTTGGCCCAACTTGATGACTTGAATAACTTAAATATCACTATGTGAGACCTAAAAAGTGTTTTATATAATAATTTAATCTATTAAATATATTTTTAATACTTTTTACTTTATTTTCAAGCTTGTCATAACCCTGCATACTCAACATTAGACCTATAACCATGCATTTAAGCCTATTATATACAAGGTCTAAAAATGTGTCCATGAGGACCATGAATATCATAAAATTAATTTCAATACTATAAATATCAATTACAATACACTTTAATTCTCATTTCTCCCATCAAGTTTCAAAAAGGCTTCTCAGTAGCCTATGAGCGCCTTAGATCCTTAAGGATTATTCATAAAGCTCAATCCCTTGATGAGCATCAAAATTCCATGTATAATTAGTGAATAATTTCTAAATATTATGTCTAAATATTATATCACCATGCATCTCTTCATGTAATATGTGATCAAGTTTAGGAGTCTCTCAAGTTAGGCAGGTTGAGTTTAGTGAGGTGGAGAGAGAATTTAGGCCTAAAGGTGATGTCTTGAAACTCAATTCAAGATGAAAATGACCTATTTAATTATATAAAAATATATTAAATTTTTCCAATTACCCCTAATGGGTATTTTCCAATCATGAAGTCTATAACCTATTATTTTATGAATTGAGGGTTTGTAGGCCAACTGGTGAATCTGACCCTAGAAGCCTATGTTATCCCTTTTTCCTTACTATTGAGGAGTTAAAAACCTCATAAAAAACATCATTAATTTAGTAATAACATTATTAATGTCTCTATTTTTCATCTCACCTTCAATCAAAAATACCTACATCACAAGTCTACTCACACACCTACATGTGTAGGTTTAGGCCTATTTGATCTAAGTAGATCTCTTGGCTATAAACTCTCCAATTGAGCATATTTGAGTTGTTTTATTATTAAACCAATTATTTTAATATATAAACCCTATAATCACATATTTTTATAAATTTTACTTCCTCTTGGTTCCTCAAGACATTGAATGTTCACTATTTATACTCATGACCTCCATAACATTATCATCCTAGCAGGCATGTAGGTGTGTTTGGGATTATTGATTGTTAGGGATGAAGAATTATTATTAATTAGAATATATTATCTTATTCATGACTTATACACATATTAAAATTTTCTAAACACATTTCCCACATCTCTCTTATCCCTTGGAATTCATTTTTTTAAGCAAGAATTGTTGCATTTTAAGTAGAAAAGGAACCTACATGTCTGCAGACTTGTATGTTTATTTTTCCTTCATTTTAGCCTCATTGTACATGTATCTTGGAAAATTTTAGAATTTATATAAAACCTATAGTGTCTTATAACCTATTTCATTAGGTTATTTCCTTCAAACCATACTTCTAAATCAATATTTGTCACTATTTTATTCACCTTTGTGTTTGGCAGCCTCATATACAGTATCAAACTTAGAGTAGTAAGTTTGCCTTGATGGGATAATAATGAGATTAAAAAATATATGTAATTAATTTTTAGGTATATTATATCATTTAGTCCTTATAAAACCATGTTCAATATTGTTTTACTTTATTTTTCAAATTAAATACATGTTTTTGTGATCAAACCTATGTATGTAAATTGATCTCACTTTTATGCAAAGCCTCAAGGTTAAGAATTATTGTACTTGAGAATGGGTGTTTTTAGTATTTAAATGTAATTTGGTATAGTTTTTATTATTTATCCATGTTTATATTTACATCTATATAATATTTATCACCACTTCCTACTACCAATAGGATCTCTTTTCCAACTCTATTTATTAACCAGCTTGTAAGTGTAGGTTTAGGATTCTTCAATTCAAATTCAATGAATAACCTCATAGTTGTAAAAAATGTAATTAAATTATTTCATGGCCTACTTCATGAGTTAATTAACTTCATACCATTTTAAAAATGTAACATTCAAACCTTTCAATTTTCCTCTATGTTTGGAGTCATATACACAGTCCAAAAGAAGAAGACCATTACATAGCTTAGAGAAGGTAGTGTTAAAGTGAGAAATGAAACCATTAATATACCATTAATTTAATTTATAATATTTAAAATATTTTTTTATAAATTCATGCACATTATTTTAAAAAAATTAAACCTCAAAACACTCAAGAGGCCATGGAATCAAACTTGCAAACTATGCACAAATGGAGATTTATTGTCATCTTGAGGTCACATGTGATAATTAGGGATTTTTTAAAAAAATTAAATGTTTTAAAATGTTCCATATATCATCTTAAATTTATCTCATGATTCTAACCTATTTCAAATTTCCATTCTAAAGAAAAGAATGAGCTTGTGGGGTTTATACAGGGTTAAAGACCACCTTTCCTTCTTAATGCTTGTTCATAAAGGAGGGGAAACCAATATGAAAAATATGTAAATTTATTTTAATTAAATTAGGATTAACTCATTTGGTAAATATATCATTTCCCAACTCTCCTTGTGTTGTTAAAAATGAGCATGTGAAATTTTCATTTGTGAGCTTGTTAGTGGAGTGATGGAAGAGAGAGATTTTTTTCCTTTATAAGACTTGAACCTAAATTCCAAGCATTAATTTTTCATATATAATTTTAATTTATATCCTTCCATTAATTTACACCTACAAATCAATTTTTTTAGTCCATACAAGTGGGTGACAAGCTTCTCTTAAGCATTAAAACTCAATTGTAACTATTTTTCAACTTTTTCAACTAACTTGTCATGAAGTACTTACCAAATTAACATTATATCAATATTCATAAGTAATTTTAAAACACTTTTATATGTTTTATTCATCCTTTTAAGGTATTAAATTGACTTTTGATAATTTTACACAAGATAATAACCTATAGAAGGGTTTGATAATGACTTAATGACCTTGGGTACAACATGAGACTTATTTAGGAACTTTTACGGACTATATAGGGTATGATATGACTTTAAAACATGAAATATGTCTTGAAAATTTAATTTAAACCCCTATAGTCTCTTAAACCATCCTAAAACACAAGATGAGGTGACTTAGACAAGCATAGGATCAAAATGGATAATACCTTTAACTTACCAAAATTACCTTAAACTATGTTGATATGCATTGAAAAGGGAAGAATTTTGTGACCATATCCTATGGTATCCAAATTTTGGATAATAATTACTACACATGGCCCATCACCAAACTCACCTAATACACTTTCCCATGATCATACTATTATATTTCTACATGTTAAGGTGTTACAATTAGATCAACGGGTATGTATAGCTAGTTGTTAGATGGATTATCATATCTTACTTCATAATAATTTTGAACTTGAGATAACATCTGACCTATTACCTATAGGATTTATATCTCCTAAACTTCCACTCTATGAGGGGAAAGGTGATGTGGAACAACATCTATGATCATTTCATGTAACATGTTTGTATTATAAATTCAATAAAGAATTATTAATCAAGTTATTTCCATAAAGCCTCAAATAATATGATTTTTGATGGTTCTATGATCTTCCACTTTAATTCATTAAATTATTCAACCCTTTATTAGATTAGTTTATAACACACTTATCTATCAACATTGGTGAAAAATAATGTTATGAAAAACTTTATAAACTCAAACAATGGTCCAACTACCAGATCAATTAACTTGTTATTCGATACAAAAATATGTTGGCTAAGATAACCAATTCTATGACAGATAATGAATTACCATATATATACATGAAAAATTACTAGAAACTCTTCATAATTATATCATGTTTGAAATTTTAAATCTTTTTATGAGTTATTCCATATAGTGAAATAACAAAAAGTCAACCTCATAGCTTTGAACAAAATCAAATAGGAACCAAATACTATTTAAATAAAATAAATATATATATTGTCAAATATAATGAAATCAATAATGAACCAAAAGTAACACTCAATGCAATATCATAACCAAATAATAAGCTTCAAATAACATCTTCAAAAGGAGGCAATTTTCATAGTTACCATCACCTCCTCATATTATGTTACCAAAGTTACTTGAGTGTAATCCCATATATATCCCTTCACTACTAGGGGTTGATATTTCTAAGCGTCAACTTAAAGGATTCAATAAAAAAACATATTGTGACTATCATATATGTATCAAACATTATACAAACAAGTGGTACAAGATAAGGCATATGATAAAATATCTTATTGATGATAATATTATTTAATTAAGCTTGCCCACAGAGGAGGATAGAGCATAACAAAATTAAAATTCAAAGTTAAAAATCCTTAGTAATCCATGGATAAATAAAATCTAAGGATAATTTAGAGATACAACATTAATTCATTATGCATCCTCCTTAGACATATGAAAATATAATGTATGGTACTATGCATACATATATATGGGAATCAACACCTCATCTTATGATCACATTTTATGATAATGAGATTTTTGATGATGACTCAAATAAACATGTATTTTTTATTTTGAGATTATATAAGTAAAATACATAAACAGTGTCATGATCAACAATGTTTCAAGAGAAATCCCATGTAAAATGAAACTTCTTGACACTCTTGGGTACACAATGCATGATTTATATGAACATCAAAAGTGCTTAAGACATTTTATGGATGTAAAAACTCTATTGGGAATATATTTTTACCTTTTAAATTTAGTTTAGTGAAAATTTATACTCCATAGGGCATCATTGATATGTTATGAGGATGCCCTTGGAAAAAACATTGTGTGATACCATCCATAATACATTGATGTTTGAAATATATATATATATATATATATATATATATATATATATATATATATATATATATATATATATTGTAATTAAGTGTTCAAACTTATAGGAATTCAATATGAGAAATATTTATATTTGATGTTATATCCTATAGTTATTGGTATCTCCTCCTCTTGTTCCACTATAATCACAATTTGTTTTTATAGCTATTCAATTGATGTCATAGACTCAATTCTTGTACCTATATAGGATCTTCATATATAGTTAGTTTAAAGGAGAGTAATCCACCCTCATAAACATAAATATTTACATCCAAGAGTTTTACATAATTCAAATAGATATTCATATTCTATATTTAATCCTAAGGCAATACCTCATATGGTTTAGCATGTTCCATAATGAACATAGGTAGTGAAAATTTTTCCTACTATACAATAGACTTCACCAAGTCCTATAACATCTATAATTACACATCCTAGACAAGATTATATGAGTAATGAAAAACATAGTTTCATTACAACCCTAGATTCATTTTGATATTTTTATTCATCTACATGTATCACATTTTGATTCCTGGAATGTCACACTCCAATTATATCATACAAGAATGCACTATGGTCATCCCATTAATGGGATCATTAGATAGTTTATTTTAATTTTTTCACAATTTAAATTTTCAAAAAATAGTGTAAAAAATAAATGTGTAAAAAATAAATATGTAAAAAATAAAAAATAAACATTAGGTGGGAATGATGATAACAAAATGGTAGATCGATGAAGACAATGGGAGAAAATTTTGAACAAAGTAGTGGGTGGGATAAAATTTGTGAGGAAGATGGAGGAGAGAACAGTGATGATGAGGATGATGAATTTTAGGAGGATTAGGATCAGGGGATGGTAGAGATCAAAGGAAAACATGCTATGGGACCCAAATTTACCCATTCCCATGTTAAGGACTATGAAGGGGGGTCCAACCTATTCTCTTTGGCTTAGATAGTAGCATGTCAAGCACTAGTAGAGTTTAACCAACTATCAACCAAGATTTTTGGTAAACATGCCAAGATTTATTAGCCTTTTTTGCATACTCTAGAGGGATTTCACTACTTATGGCATATAGAGAAGTTTTGATGTACTATGTTGCTCTTGGGCCTCTAGCCTTGGTACTTTCTTTCCCAGAGACTTTACCCTAGTGGATGGCTGGTGATGTAAATTTAGCATCTTTTTTCTTGAAATAACTTGGCTAGGTGTGTTGTTTAATCACAGATGCAACCAAAATGGGTGATACCTATGCTCTCCTATTTTTTTTACCTAGCTTGTCTATTCCTTCAAGGATTTTTTGGTGGAAGGGTGTTGATTTCATATCCCTTTATTGGTTTCTACTCAATGTTTTAAACTAGCAAGGGAGTTATACCCTCATTAGGGTCACTTTTATATAGACCCTATGTGGGAGGCTTGATTAGAGTCCTTACTCTCTATAATATTGTTGAGATCTGATGATCTCTAGTAGATATTATCCCCTTAGTCACTTGTATAGCATGGTTTTCAGAGGAGGCATTTCCATTTGTCCTCTCTTATTTAGTATTTGACATGGAAGCTAGAGGAGTTCATGTTTCAAACCCACCTAATTACTTAGTTAATAGAATATTCCATTTCATTTTAAGTCTTTTTAAAGTAATATATTATGTGTTTAGCCATTTTTTGGTTTACAAGGACCCTACTTTACTACATCCTTCTTTTACTATTTTAAATTGGATGTTAGAGGAGTTCACTTTTGGTTTCTTAAAAAATGTTTAGGCTATGCAAGAGTCTCAAGTGATAGAAGACCCTCTTTTCTATATGTTCTTCTATTTAGTAGTATATTTTATTATTTTTAAGTGGATAATAATGGAGGCCACTTTTGGTTCCTTAAAAAGTGTTTTGGCTTTGAGGAAGTCTCAAGTGGTAGTATCCCCAGGAATGAGATGGTGAAGGGTGTCAACCATTTTAACTTCACTATTTTAATGTAATTTTTGTGTTTTCAAGATTACAAGATCCTAAAAACACCTAGTTATGGGTAACTTAAAACCCTCACTATTATGTTTTATTAAAAAATGTGTGGATCTATTTGGGAAGATTAGTCATCTAGTTATGACTCAGTTGGGTGGAAGCTGTGTGGATGGCCTAGGAGGTAGAAGACCTTCTTCTCCTAACCCTAATGGTAAAAAACCTCCCTCTATAAGAGTTATTATGGTGTGCATTACCCTCTATAAATGCATTATGGAAGGATATTGGCCTTCTAGATTCCTTTAACAACTCTTTTGTGCACTATAATTATGGGACCCTTAAAACCCCTAGTTGTGGGAATCCTTAAAACCCTCATGTTATTTTGTATTGCTTTGGTCATGGGACCTTTACTCCACTTGTAAAAGGTTAAGGGAGCCTTAAAAACCTTCATTTTCTCTTGTCCTTCTTTGGTCACAGGACCTTTACTCCACTAATTAAAGGTTAAGGGAGCCCTCAAACCCTCTTTATTGCACTTACAAGTTATGAGATCCTTAAAACCCCTAGTTGTGGGAATCCTCAAAACCCTCATGTTCTCTAATCTTGCCATGGTAGTGGGTACCTATAATTATCTTGTGTCTAGTTGGGGGAGCCATAAATCCCCTTTTTTTGTGCTTGGAAGTTAGGGGGATCCATTATTCTCTTAGTTGTGCCTGGATGTGGGTCCATTTTTCAAAACCCTCACTTTCTCAGTTCACAGCTACAATTTCAAAAGCATGTTTACACTATCAAATAAAAAATACAAAAACATTCAAATATGTCACAAAAATATTATATATATATATATATATATATAATATAAGACTTGAAAATGGTATGAGTTGTTATTTTACTTCTTTGAATTTTTTATTTATCACATATTATGGTAATTAAAATTATATTTTTCATACACACACAATTTTCATGGGGCATATGTGTGATGTAGGATATACATATTATACATAGAATCTTAGATATTATATTCCTTTTTACATGGTGGCCATGCCTATGTTGGGGGAATCATATTCCATAAGTTATATCCATCTATGATAACTCTACCATATCAAGATAAATATCTTACAAGTGTATTTATAGTTACTCATATCTTATATTATGATACATGGATATGTTCCTTTTCTATGATGTGACATTGATACATATGGATCATGTAGACTAGTCTTCATATGTTCTATTCTCCTTCAATTATTTGGATTTATTACATCATAGTTTAGACATTGATTTCTTTTTTTTGTGGCCAATTGACCATGTGTGTGAACCATATTTATGTCCCTTGTTTATTACAATATCAATATATTTTTGGTGTGGTCCTTGGCCTTGTTTACTATAACAAGTTCATGTTCTCTACATGAAACTCTTGGCTTTGTGTGTTATGTTTATTTTTGTTTTAATATTTATTAGTGGTGCCATGATACATAAATTTCAATTTTAATATGGATTATTATTCAAATATGGCTAATTTACTTCATGAATCATTATTATACCTATCTAGGAATGACACTTGTATGCCTCACATTAAATATGTTTCATACATTTCCACATGACATATATTTAATTATGATAACATAATATCCTCATATTGATAAATTAATATCTTTATCACATGATACACTTAAATATTCTTTTTAGATGAGTTATTTTTAGTCTACATTGCTCATCTCATAAGGGGAAATTATAGTGGGTTTCTCTTAGAGATTCAATCCTCCACGAACATAAAATTAGATTTTACGACAAAGTATAGGTTTAAAATATTAAAAGTAATAAAAAAAATGATAAATGAGATATATTTGAACATAAATAAATAAATATGTTGGAAAATGGTATGCACATACACTCACTTTACAAAAAATTGAATAAATAATAATACACACTTGGATGCATATGTAAAATATTTACAAGGATTGTTTTCCAGGTTTCACATATATTAATATTAGAGAATATATATGCATGACATTTTATATAATTTTTAAATGATTCAAAAGTTAAGATATTTGTTCATGCACACATATACATTTTTAAAATTCAAAAGACATGAAACTAGTTCATGCACATGTGAAATACAATACAATTTAAAGATTCAATATAAAATGATATTTATTTAACTTCTAATCTATTGGAACTAAAATCATGATGGTTTCATGAATATTATTCATTATCTTTTGACCATAAAAATACAATTTATAGTTATTTTTAATAGTTTGATTCATTATGTTACCTGTAATTTGGGTTCAAGTGTATTGAAAATCGATGGATTTTGAACTATTTATATAAAATCCAACATGGCTCCACCTTAATTTCTATTTGTATATTGGGTAATTCTCCTCATTCATTAAATTTTGAGCATTCATTTTTCCAACTCAAGGGATTTATTAGTTATTCAAAATTGGGACTTGATCACTAAATTTTCTAATGGTTCAACATGAGGAACCATCTCTGCAATTTATTTGATAAGGTTCTAAACTTATCTAATTAATTTAAAATTTATAAATAAACATGGTTTAATATCCCTAGATATTTACTCCTTCCTTTCTCTCCTCTCAATTTTTTAAATTTATAATTTTAGATTTTTCAAATTTGAAATATGAAAAATGACATGTGATATTGTAGGGTTTTATAAAATGGGTTCCACACATAATTAGAGTTCCCTATCAAAAAATAAAAAATAAAAAAATTATCCACACTTCCATTTATCTTTCTCTTTTACTCTAGCATTGTCATTATTAAAACAAATTAAGGGAAAATATAGATACCCAAATCTAATCATAAGTACTGGACAATGCTACTTATAAACATATATTAAAACACTTGAATTGAATTCAAATACATGAATCATATTCATCATTAATATAACCATTTATATATATGTATTATTGAACCATTTTTTCACCATAAATTATAAAATTAAATTTATATGTCAATGCTCATACCACTTTATATCACTCTCAGACTAATCCTAGCCTTAAGAAAACTTTCCCTTATTTTATATGGTAGGTCCATGTTAGGTAAGTAGGTTAGATATTATATACCTCTAAAGTTAGTGCGGCATTACCCTCATTCCATTTAACAACTAGTTTCAAACAATTTAAATATTCATTTGGGTCATCCCACATCTTTCACAATTTGGCTAAAGGAAATTATTCAAAATGGTCACTATAAATACAAATTAAAGGTCATTCATTAAGGAACTTTATATCAATATAACATATATCTATTTTAATAATATGCATTTAGTAAATATACCCTATTCTCTCCAAATTTCATATCAATCATTAGGATCGGTCTCAAATTTAGTTTGAATCATTACAAATCTAGTCAAGAGATAACATTATCAAATATCAAATATAATTTTATAGTAACATAATATAGTCAAATGCCACAATTGTATAACCACATTGAGTGGGATAAATACATTTATTATGTTTCCCTCCTTAGAGTATGTATAGATATGTAGTAAATAATAAATAATCAATGGGGGTGATTAGGGTGAGTTTAACCCATTACACTTACCCTTATTATTTACTGGTCTCTAGCTCTAAAAATTAACCCTAAGGTTTTCAAAGTAAAGATAAGGAAAATATATATTTCTATGTGGTGTCAATATAATAAAAATATCCTAGTCTCCTCAAGAGACACAAATGCATGTGAAATAGGCATAATGATTTCATCACTTTCAAAGTAGATAATTCTAAAATTAATAGACAATGTTGTATTACATAGCTATCAAGGGATCACATACTTGTCCAGATATAATTGTAGACTCTATTTCTAAATCTAAGATATTATAGAATTTTTTTATCCTATTTTTCATTGTCAAATACCTACTATAGTCAACCAAAAAATATATAACCTAATGATCTTTTTTTTTTACTTACTATTTTTAGCATATGCCACTTGTTAATCAATTTTAATCAGTTCTCAATTACATTTAGATATGTTATTAAATTTCAAACATTACTATTTGAATAATCTTTCAAAGTTTTATACTTATTAAACATTATTAAATAAAAATAGGGTAAATCACTTAACCATGCTTTACTTTGATTTAAAGTTGTTGGTACTACCTATGCTTAGATATAAAATCCTTGGATTGGGGAATTCATATGGAATTAAACTAATAATATATTAATGGATGGGAGGTGATCCTCTAATTTATTTGGCCTTACAAATTGCCTTGGATCATGGATATTGAAGACTAGTTCTCATCCTTTTCTTGTAAAATTTTATGTAATTATTAGTTGGTTGTTGGCTGTCAGGAAAATGTAAATTTTTATTAATTTATTATTTTTGAGAAATATAAATAAAATGTAATAATTGGTATGAGTTTCAAATCGCTATAATGCTAGAGTTTTTACCTTGGTTGAAATAAGGAAAATTTATAATTTATGGGATATTATTTCAATGGATTATTTCAATTGTAAAAATTATGTATTAATAATATTTTCACAAAGAAATTATTCATTTTTTTCATAAATTATTTGAAATGGCTTGTAACCCCTTAGGCCTTTATGGTATAATTTTCTTTCCAATTCTTTTTTCAATAAGTAAAACTCACCTAAATATTCCAAAAGTAATTTTTTAGTGTAGTAGACTTTTCCATGATTTTGCAACATTCCATGGAATCATTTTAGGATATATGGTTTTTCAAATTGAAAATTTAAAGTTATAGTTCCTAAATGGCCTCAAATATTTTATAAAATTACTTTTACTTTCAATAATTAATATATGAAATATAGGTGTTAAGTGATAATAATAATTTAAGACTAAAAACTAATTTTTTTTTATCTTGCAAGAATTAATTTCACAATTTTAGGATATTTCAAGTGATTGTGTCAAATTTTTAAAAATAAGTAGTGTATAAGGTACTTTTGCATTTCATAGGCCATTTTATTTTAGGGTATTAACTTACACATAGGATAATTGGAAGTTAATCTAATGGTATTTAATATGAATGTGCAAATAATGGATTAACTGACAAAGGGAAAAAATTGAATGGTTGGATCACAACCTGACATGGATAGATCACATAGTCATGGTTAATGGCTTTCACCATGTGTACACAAGCCATGGGTCTATGACCTAGAAACTAATGGGGTGACATGGATTTTAATCAATGATACTAACCCATGCCACACCCTTATGTTAATGGGTTAGTTATCTTTGTTTATTTCCACCTCTCTTTTCAAATTGCGACCTAAGCCTAACCATTTTATATAATTAAGAAGACATGTTTTTATCATTTATAATTTTTATTTATTTTAATATTATTTAATGGCACAACAAGAAATTTTATTTTATGTGTATGTTTATACTTATTTTCTAAACTAGCAATTTTTTATGCACCTATATTTTTTTATATAATCATTTTGAGAAAATAAGAAGCTTCAAGATGGGGTGACCTAGAAAGGACCCCCTTAATTTTTTCCCTCTTTAGCATAGAATGGTTTTAGATCCTAAAACCTTATATATTTAAATTTATGACCTATTTATCAATATGATTAGATTTTTGCCTTAATTTATTATGCATGCTCTTAAAATACCTAGGATAGTTTGACCTAGAAGGGAACTCCCTTAGACTTTCACCCTCTTATATGTAAAATAAAATTTAAAATCTAAAATTAAAAATTAGTCACTTAATAAACCTAGACATTGGTATCTAGAAATTACCATGGAGGATATTTAATCTACTAAATAATGTATTGCATACCATAAGAACTTGATCTATCTTGGAGGCATTTTGGTAAGTTGTATATCTGCAAAATCCACCCAACCAACTTTATAATAAGGTAAAAAAACAAAAATTAAACATTAAAAATGTCAAATGATTAGAGACCCCATTAATGGTATTCATCCAAATGTGAGGAATGTTGATAGGGATGAATATTTACAATTCATCCCTTAAATCTTAATTTCCCTTCAAAAAAATTATTATAAAAATCAAAAATTAAAGTTGAAGACTTTATATAGTTCCTTAAGGAATCATAAGATTTTATAATCTTGTGAAAATTTGATGATTGAGAAAGAAGGGGTCTAAAAATTGATATGGAATAATCCATCCTAAAAGAGTTAACATACATATTTTACACCATTTTTGAGGTCATATAAATGCATTTATACATCATTTCTTATCACTTTATATATAGGTAGGACAATATGCGAATATAATTAACTATTGACTTTAGAGGTGAATGGGCCCTATGACTGGATGGAATCACCCAAGATCCAATTTAAACCATGTTAATAGTAAGGAAAAATTGTTTGATCTTCAATTTAACTTCGAAGTATGAGCCTTCAGGCTATGGGTCCTACTAGGTCCACATAGATAGTTGTAGGCCTTTTGGGTGTCTGTAAGATGATTAGATAATTTTTGGTGGGCATGGTTTCATAGTGGGATGAAGGAGGTTATTGAGAGGAATTATTCATAGCCTTCATGGGGTGGATATATTTTCGTTGAGGGAGAGGTAAATGATGAAAAACCTAACACAAAAAATGATAAGAGAGAGAGAGAGAGAGAGAGAGAGAGAGAGAGAGAGAGAGAGAGAGAGAGAGAGAGATTGCATCCCCTCACACCAGTGTGTAGATGGAGACATAAAAATGTCTCGACATAAAGATGATCAACAACAGAGGTAAAGTTATGATTTCACTCATAGGTGAGCACTAATCTATCTAGTCAAGAAACTGATATAAATCCATCCAACACCTTTTTATGGTTTCATAGATGGTTTTATAGTTTTATGGATTAAAATTGTTAGAGAAATTTTTCCCTTTATGATTTTCATTCTAACAGTAGGTCCAATTTAGATACTCATTTAATAAGAGGTGAAGGGAATATATTTTATATCCATTTATAAGTAATTAATAATTATTTTAAGAGAAAACACTCCATTTGAGACCAACCACCACTACTTGGGATTTATTATAGGAATGATTTAGAAACCATTATGTTTCATCACACTCCATATGGAAGAGAATGGATGAGTCCCAAAAATATGGATTGGTGAGTAATACATATTATCACTTAGATATTAACCCTTTGTGAAGATTCCAAGGCTATCCTCACCCAAGTGTCATAATGGAATCACTTCTAGGCTTGTGGGTAGCCTAAGGAAAGGAAGTGAGTCTCTAGATATCTCCCTTGATGTACCACTTGACTACTACTACTACTACTACTACTACTACTACTACTACTACTACTACTACTACTACTACTACTACTACTACTACTACTACTAAATTTGAGGGTGAAAAGGGAGAAATAAAATGAAAGAAAAGATAAGACAATGGAGTTAATATAACAAATAGATTGATGACATCCAACCATATGCATATGACACTTAAGACCAAACAACCAACTAAAACATACATTCCTTCAATTTTCATCTTCTCACATCAATGCTAAATTATGGGGTTATAGATGACATACAAGGTTAAGAGGAATAGAAAAGAGGAATTAATTGAAACTAATGAAAAATAACTTGATCAATCCTTAACACATCCTAAAACACTTCACATGCCCTACAAGAAGAAGTTTTCCAATAGCAATCAAGGTGAAGGAATGAGACCACATGCTTGGAATCCATAGTCTTCACTAAGAAAGATTCATCATCCATATATAAAAAAAATTTAAACCATCATGAATAGGTAATAATTAGTCATTTTATTGATAAAAAGGTATAAAAATGATCAGGTCTTTTCCATACTCAGGTGGAGCATCGGATACAATGCCAAAATGGCTAACTCTTATAGAGTTTAAGAGAGAGAGAGAAGTCCAAAGGTCACAAGGATGATTTTCAAGATAATAATTTAAGTTATACATGTATTATAATATTTTATGTATTTAAACATGTAAGGATAGGATCAAGAAGTGTCAATACAAGTCACAAATTTAAAGAAAAGTGGCAAGAAACTCCTCCCTTTGCATAGAAAAATTGCCTTCATGATTGGGCCTATTTGAACATCTTGTAGCTAATATGAAACAATTATATTGATTTTAATGCAAGTTAGGGACATAATAAATTCCTCTCCATTAATTTTTTTCATGGATGGTCTTCTAAAATCAACTAAAAATGAGTCATCATCATCTGTTATCCTAAAAATTACCCTTCCATACACCCTACACACTTTCCCTCAAAATTGGCATTAGTTGTCCATGAAAATACATGGGATGGAGTGAATTATAATTTTAAATACCATCCATTTCCTTATAATCATAAGGGGAGTCTTAAAATAAATTTACTTGAAGATTTTCTCCCCTATCTCTAGCTTGTGCATTAGACCAGTTTTGACTGGCTAAAAGTAAGGACCTGGTTAAAGGACTTATAAGTTGATTCATGAAATTAAATTAATATTTTGAGTTATATTAAGCATAAATATTCCAAAAAAACTTTTTTCCATCTAATAATTTGTACTATAGCCTACATAACACATAAAATAGTGAGAAAAAGGCTCATTTTTACCTCCATCCATACAAATTTATACAATCAAAAAGGTTTGGATTAGACTGAGGAGATCCTATACAATTTAAAATATATATTATGTTAAAAATATGTCCTTATAGTATCTTTCCAACTCAATTTTCCAAGATTGGTCCTTAGAAAGGGTTTAGTAGGGTTTCAGGCCTATTTTTAGTTTTAACGATTGTTCATAAGCTAGGACATCCAACTTGAGAAACATTTACACAAATATGGCTTAGGAGACCCCTAATAACATATCCTAAATACTTTTACTCTCATTCATAGCCTCATGAAATATGTGAGCAATTGAAATTGGCCTCTCAAGCTTGTTTTCACCATTTATTACAAGTTTGAGTGGTTTTGGGCTCGAAAAAGGATCTATTTGTTGTCCCCAAAAAATGAATGACATTTTTGGGACAACCTATGAACTATTTTGGTTCATCGGACCAAAATTTCTCTCTTCCCTTCTCAAAATTTGTTTTGAGATTTCAAATTCCTCATTTTAAATCTTTTTTGTAAAGGGATTCAATGGTTCAATAGGTTAAAAAAAGATTCTATAAGTGAGTTTAGTCAAAAGAACAAGCTTCCAACACTCAGTCATTTTCAGGATTGGTTCAATGCCTTGGTTCAATCAAAAGAGTTCAATTGGCAAATGATAAAGGATAAAGGCATTGAACCATTGAGATTTCAAACACTTTGTTTTAAAAGTTCAATGGGTTCAAGGTTCAAAGGTTTAACCAAAGATTAGAAAGATAAAGGAAGCAGTGTTTGAGCGAGACACAGAATAAACCAATGAACCGATTGAACTTTGAACCAAAAGAGTTCAAATTTCAATGGTTCAACATGGTTCAAAAGTTCAAAGGTGGCCTAAAGCAAAGAGAGAAGCAACATGGATGATTCCAAAGGCAAGTTAAAATGAAATTGATGGTTTAACCAAGGAGCAGGAAAGCAATTGAACCAATAAAGCAATTGAACCAATAAAGTGATTGAACCAATAAAGCGATTGAAGCAAGAAAGCAATTGAACCATGGAGCTGAGAAGGCCGCCTGAACTGTTGAAATAGTTAACCAATGACATCCCCGTAGATGTCAAATTTAAGGTAAGGGAATATCTATTGAAATTCAAATAAGGTACAGAACTTGAAGGAAGAACCAAGAGACTAGCTAAAAATATAGCCCAATAGCTCAAATCACAGCAGGAAGAGACAAAGCTAGAAAAGACAAAAGTAAAAAGAGGAAAAACCTTGAAATGTCTACATAGAAGTAATTTTAGTAGGTGGAATAGTCCACTAAGTAGGTATTTTGGCTTACAATTTAAGGACACGGCCTATTTTTTCCTTCCATGAAGTAAAGACAAATGGACAGCTGCGCAGACGTCAGAGGGGACAGACCAGATGATCCAGACTTGGGAGAAGACATATGGGATGAAATGACATGCCATAGTTAAGATAGCTGCCTTATTTTCAATGCAGTCCTTTGACAAACTTGGAAATGCATTCAAGTCATTGAATGTGTAGCATGGGCCATTCTATGGAAAACAAGTGCCCAAGTCTTTCTTAGAGCGCTATACATTGTAATCTCTCATTTGTTACAAAGGAGACTTTTCATTTTACAAGAGTGAAACTCTGCCCATTTTGAAAGAGAAAAATTGTGACTTTGAGCTCAGGTTGTAATTTCATTTGCATTGTTATCTAAATGAGAAAGCAGGTTTTTCATAGACTTTGTGTTGTTTTGACTTGTGTCATCTGAAGGTGTCCTTATTCATTTAATTTGGTATGCAAAATTAGTGAAGGTAATAGGGAAGTGTCCTAAAACCAACTGTGGGAAGACTTTGTACTTTCACAATTGATTTCAATCTGTGTTTTCCTTTTCTTTTTATGTTGAGGATTCTGGGGTGACTTTGTGCCCCCATTATCCTTTGTGGTATACTCTTTGAGAAGTTGAGGTGGAGAATTTGTGCTCTATTTCATCCTACTATTACTACACCCTTTTGATCACTGGTTATTTCACTATTTGAAAGAAACTCTTGCTATTTCTTGTAAGGACACTTTTGAAAGAAGAGAAGTGCCTTCAGCATTTATAGCCAGGATTTTCTCCTTTGTTTATGTGCATCATCTCTGAAAGAAGAGAGATGGATGGTTTGTCCCACCCTTCTATCTTACTTTTTGCTTATTTATAATGTATATAGCTCTGAATATTTAATAGGGAACCTCCCCTTGATGAGAGGAGAGATTTGTCTCTAGTTGATGTAGTAAAGTTGCACACCAGGATGACCCATCTCCCTATGCTGTGGTGATAAGAACTATTTTGGTCACCAGTTAGCTGGCTGACAAAATATTCACCCTTATCTATTACAAACTCTGGTGACTCTATTTTGTGTCTTACCCATTATCATTATAGCCTTACCATCTTTTTCCACCTTCGTTATATTATCTAGTTTGAAAAACCAGAGCTGTTGGGAAAGAAAGCATAGTTTGAAGCCTCAAGCTTTAAGCTAAAGCAGGGCCAGTTTCTTTTCCATTTTTGTCCTATAATCTGGCAACTCCACTCAGATGTGTTATCCTTATTTTTCATAATCTAATCATGGCATTTTGAGGCCCCTGGGGTAACTCATTTGGCCCACTTAATCTAACTCCACCCCTACATGAGCTACCACTTAGTTCAAGGAAGAATTTCCCCAAATTCTTTGGTGACAGAAGAGTCCACCCTAATGAACACATTTCAGCCTTCACCATATCTTGTGGTGTGATAGGAGTGGAATTTGAAGATGTGAAAGTTAGGGTTTTCATGGAGACACTATAAGGTGCTGCTATAGACTAGTTTTACCATCTACAGACTAGATCAGTGACTACCTAGGACACTATCAAATCCAATTTTGAAGCAAGTTTCAAACCTGCAAAAGATGTTCATGCTTTGCTAGCCCAACTTATGCAGATGAAGAAGGAACCTCATGAGCACATGAGGGATTTTAATGAAAAATTCAACAAGCTGAGAAATAGGATTCCCACAGTTGCTCAGCCCACACCAGAGAACCTCAAATGCTTCTTCATAAACTCACAGCTACCTGAAGTGAGTTTTTTGATAAGATGTGCTAGCTAAATAGATCTTAAAGCTGCTCAAGACTTAGCCACTGAGTTAGAAGATGACCTTATCTTGGTTGGAAAGATAAGAATGGATTCAAACAAAGCTGCATCTTCCTCATCTTTTGATAAATCACCTGTAGCTGCCACTGATCCAATGGTGCAAAAGCTAGCAAATGAAGTGTTGGCCCTCAAAAGACAAATGGCACAAGGGATGTCATCTACTCCTTCATACAGAGATGTACCAAGGAGGACATTCCCTAATCAGGCACATCAAAGGCAACCCAATCATCTTCCTCCCCCACTAAGGAACCTTGCCATTAAAGCACCTCTTTCCAACTCAGTAGTTTGGTATTTGGAAACAAAGCATGATTTCTCTTTCCAACCTGAGTTTAATCAATAAAATGACATTGGTATCTTCATGGAGGATCAAGAAGAGTTAGTTGGTAACTCCCACATCAGTTTCCTAGATTACTAGGATGAACCTAGAAGTAAAGGTGAATCATCTGAGGGATCATATGTTGTGGTCACCCAGTCCCAGAATCAATCAACTCAACAAGCTGATAAAGGAGAAATAGAGGAGTGACCTCAACCTAAAATTTTGATTTCTAAGCATGGGGCCACTCTGCCTATCTAGCCAAAGGACCCAATGATTGCTAAGAAAGTAAGTATCCTAAACATTTATGCACCTTCTACTTCAAATTTGTAGGCTAGTCCTCCCACCCTTCCTATAAACCAAAAGGAAGAACTCCCATCCCCTGTGCCTAGTCCAACCTAGCCATTCGACATAATTAATCATGTCAAATGTGTCAAGACCCAAATGGTAGCCCTTGCAGCCAAAATTTTGTTTGAGTCTTTAGGTAGGGATGAAATAGAAAAATAATTGGTGGAGTGCGACATAAGTGCAGAAGAACCCTCCCCTCCAAACAAAGAAGAATCTGAGATATCTAAGGGGGACAATCAAGACATGTGTTGGGCTGAGCTATCAGAATAACAAATTATGGTACTAGGCCATGCTACTACCCATCAAAACTAGGAAAAGAAACTCTTTGCCAGGAGAGCAAAGATTCATGGTTTTTGGACCAAAAGTAAAGTCTTGCTTTAGGGCAAGAAGAGAAGAAAACCAAGGGGAAGACATAGAAAAGTGGTTTCCTAGTGGAGAGTTCCATTCACCCATCATTCATTCTAAGGAGAAAATGGCTTCTTGTTGGTTTATCAGGATAGAGTGCCATTTTTTCTACCTTTCAAGGGGTAGCATCTGAGGTACTCCAATTCTTGAAGTATCAAATAAGATCATCTATACATATGTATATCTATATAGTCTTTAGTTCTATTTTGTGCTTTTCATTTTCATTTTTTGGAGCTTTTATTCTTGGGTAGCACGACTCCATAGCCCAATGGCACACTTCAAGGCACCATAGATTCTAGTTTCTACTCCCCTCAGCTTTTCTAAGTTTTCAACTGAAGGAAGTTCCCCAACTAGAGCCAGTTTTTGTCCCCAAAAAATGAGTGACATTTTTGGGACAACCTATGAACTATTTTGGTTCATCAGACCAAAATTTCTCTCTTCCCTTCTCAAAATTTGTTCTAAGCTTTCAAATTCCTCATTTTAAAGCTTTTTTTGTGAAGGGATTCATTGGTTCAATAGGTAAAAAAAGCTTCTACAGGTGAGTTCAATCAAAAAAACAAGCTTCTAACACTCAGTCATTTCTAGGATTGGTTCAATGCCTCAGTTCAATCAAAAGAGTTCAATTGGCAAATGATAAAGGACAAAGGCATTGAACCATTCAGATTTGAACCACTTTGGTTCCAAAGTTCAACGGGTTCAAGGTTCAAAGGTTCAACCAAAGCTTAGAAAGATAAAAGAAGCAGTGTTTGAGTGAGACACAGAATAAACCAATGAACTAATTAAACTTTGAACCGAAAGAGTTCAAAGCTCAATGGTTCAACATGGTTCAAAAGTTCAAAGCCAGACTCAAGCAAAGAGAGAAGCAACATGGATGATTCCAAAGGCAAGTTCAAATGAAAGTAATGGTTTAACTAAGGAGCAGGAAAGCAATTGAACCAATAAAGTGATTGAACCAATAAAGCGATTGAACCAATAAAGCGATTGAACCAATAAAGTGATTGAAGTAAGAAAGCAATTAAACCAAGGAGCTGAGAAGGCCGCTCAAACCATTGAAACAGTCAACCAATGATGTCCCCGTAGATGTCAAATTTAAGGTAAGGGAATATCTATTGAAATTCAAATAAAGCACAAAACTTAAAGGAAGAACCAAGGGACTAGCTGAAAAGATAGCCCGATAGCTCAAATCATAGCAAGAAGAGACAAAGCTAGAAAAGACAAAAGCAAAAAGAGGGAAAAGCCTAAAATGTCTATGTAGAAGTAATTTTAGTAGGTGGAATAGTCCACTAAGTAGCTATTTTGGCTTGCAATTTAAGGATGCAACCTATTTTTTCCTTCCATGAAGTAAAGACAAATGGACAGCTATGCAGACATCAGAGGGGATAGACTAGATGATCCAAACTCAGGAGAAGACATATGGGATGAAATGACATGCCATAGTTAAGACAGCTTCCCTATTTGCAATGTAGTCCTTTGACAAACCTAGAAATGCATTCAAGGCATTAAATGTGTAGCATGGGCTGTTATATGGAAAACAAGCGCCCAAGTCTTTCTTGGAGTGCTATATATTGTAATCTCTCATTTGTTACAAAGGAGACTTTTCATTTTATAAGAGTGAAACTCTACCCATTTTTAAAGAGAAAAATTGAGACTTTGAGCTTAGGTTGTAATTTCATTTCTATTGTTATCTGAATGAGAAAGTAGGTTTTTCATAGACTTTGTGTTGTTTTGACTTGTGTCATCTGAAGGTGCCCTTATTCATTTAATTTGGTATGTAGAATTAGTGAAGGTAATAGGGAAGTGTCCTGAAACTAACTGTGGGAAGACGTTGTGCTTTCACAATTGATTTCAATCTATGTTTTCCTTTTCTTTTTGTGTTGAGGATTCTAGGGTGACTTTGTGCCCCCATTATCCTTTGTGATATACTCTTTGAGCAGTTGAGGTGGAGACTTTGTGCTCTATTTCATCCTACTATTACTACACCCTTTTGATCACTAGTTATTTCACTATCTGAAAGAAACTCCTGCTATTTCTTGTAAGGACACTTCTGAAAGAAGAGAAGTGCCTTCAACGTTTATAGCCAGGATTTTCTCCTTTGTCTATGTACATCATCTCTGAAAGAAGAGAGATGGATGGTTTATCCCACCCCTATGTCTTACTTTCTACTTATTTATATTGTATATAGCTCTACATATTTAATAGGTAACCTCCCCTTGATGAGAGGAGAGATTTGTCTCCAATTGATGTAGTAAAGTTGCACACCTGGATGACCCATCTCCCTATGCTATGGTGATAAGAACTATTTTGGTCAACAGTTAGCTGGTTGACAAAATATTCACCCAACAATATTGATGTTTTATCTTCACTCAAAAATCTTATAAATATCTTATTATGTCCCAAAAACATGGTAAAACAAGTTGAAAATAATTTATAAGGCTAAAAATATGAAAGACCCCCTCTTCTAGCATTTGCCTTCAACTTTCACTTTAGGTTTGATTGTAACTTAAGGTTTAAAATGGTTTATTTTTTATTACCCAACTTCCAAAAATCTCACACACATATAAATTCACGTTAAAAAATTATTAAACAAGTTTATATGTCTCTCTTAATCCAAAACTATAATTGACTTTCCATTTGGCCTATAGGCTTAGTTGAGCTTGGTGCATCATGACTGCAACCCTTGGTGTATGGAACAAAATATTTTATTTATCTCTTATATGAGGTTTATTTCAAAATATATTATATTTTTTTCAGCTTTTAAAACCTTTCTCCAAGTTATAAACCATCCCTAATTTTCCCAATCATCCCCTTCTTACAAAGCTACCTGAGTTTGTATAAGGGAAGTACCCCTGTTTTGAGAGAGAATAGGGGTATCTATCATGTTTGTCCCACAAATTTAGGGGTTGGATAATATTATAAGAGTGAAATAGGTGATCCAAAAAAAATTATTCCTTATTATGTAATTTAACCCTTCAAACACCTCAATCTTCAAGATAGACTTTTTGGAATTCAACTGTGCAGGGTTGGTTTGAGAGTGGTTGTGTTTTATTTGTTTGGAACCTTTCTATTCTCTATACCCATTTTACAAACATTTTTTATGATAAAAATATATTTATGAATATTTATCCATATTTTAAATATCTCCATATTTCTATGCTTACTCTTTAAACACTTAAACCCTCAAGACTACCCTCTAACCCTTGACTGTGTTTTCTACTTGATGATCCCTTTATGGGTGTATGTGGCTCCAAGAGACCTTGGTATAGTGTATATACTATTTATAAAAAAATATAAAAAATTTATATTCTTTCATATATTGATCTTGTACACATAGGCTTGTATCATCACCCAGGTACCCTGCTAGCTACCAACACAGTCATCAGTTGGATGTAGATGTTCATGGAGCCTTTTATATGTTTGTGTGAATTAGATTTATATTGTCTATAACTCATGATGTCATAAACATATACCTTTAAGTGGTACTACAATTTTTTAATCAATATTGGGTAACATGTCACCATTATAATGCATACTTACCTAAAAATTTAATTCTCTATTGACTGGATTGAGACACTCAACTTGGCTTGTTATAGGTAGTGTGATTTGCTTCAACTAAGATTGGACATGATGATTTAAGGACCTCAACTAAACCATTTTTTATCATAAAAAATATTTTTTATCATAAAATATATTTTTTATCTTAAATTAATCCTTTTTAGGATCCTAAAGCAATAACATCAAAAATATTGAGTTTATATTCCTAACCCAGCTATAGGCATCATTTTATTGCTTGTATACGGACTAAGGAGAGGTCATGTAAGGCATATTAAAGTTAATTTGTTTCCTTGAATGTCCCTTAAGTGTTTTATTATCCTTAGGATATAATTTAATCACTTCCAACATGAAGTCATGACTCATTTACCTCTAACTATCAAAAGGCTATTCATAACCTCACAAGCCTATAGAGATTAGTGCAAAGCTTCAGTGTGTTTTAGGGTGACTTTGAGGTCCTGAGTTTCCATCTTCCCCTTATTTATTGATCCTTATACTTTTCATATTATTTTTACATAATACGGGTTATGGGATATACCAATTTAGGAGATCTAATAATGATTTAAACCATTCTATAAGATATCCATAAAACTTCACAGGTCTCTGTTTTGTTCTTTTTTGAGACAACACTAAAACTCATTGATTGTCTTTGATCATGGCCTTCAACTTTATTTTTCCAATTTATCCCTTCCAAAGGTTTATTTATGAATAATCCTCACCTTAGGACCTAAAATATGAGTTCATTATATGCTTCAATGTTCTAAAATAACCATTCCAAATCTCTATCAAGACTACCTATAGGAGTTCATTTGTAGATACAGGTAGCAAGTGTCTAATTTAGATAATGTTTATGATATATGTGATTGTGATCAACATAAAATGATTCACCATGGTTTTTATTTTCTCTCAAAAATTCAAAATAATTAATCATATAAATAGGCTCTCAATTGACCATAATTTCATCGTAAGGCACCCCTAAAGGTAGATATTCCTAGCTACATGTAGGCAAACAATAAATATGAACTATGCATGTTGTATGGATATTGGGCAACCATTACACCTAATTACAAGGTTTTCATGTTTCAATTTAAATTTTTAAATATTTAATCAAGTCAAAACATCTTTATTTAAATGTATTATTCCCTTCCAAACCTCTACAGGTGCTCGGTCTGATGTGCATAAGACAGGTAGACTGTGTTTAAGCACTATGTATGAATATACCCATGGAGGAAGTTATCTTGAAATTTTATATTAAAGAAAAATATAAGAAATGGGACCTTAAAAAAATGTATATGTAATAAACAAAACCCTCTGTAACTACTTACAAAACATGACAACCTGAAAGTGATGAAAAAATTGTCCATAACTCAGAAAACTACATCCTCTTGAAAATTGAGATGATTAGCATTTCAAAACCACTCAAAATTTTAAAAAAATAATGATAAGTGTTAAATAAGGATTTTTTAATCTTATATAATAAATATTAGGATTTGAACCATATGGAATTTCTCAAACAAGACCCAAAATTAAAGGGTGCATAGATGAACAGGTAGTTTTGCACAATCTACTTTAAATGGATGTTTCATGAAGTAAACTTGACAAATTATCAAAATTATTATATTTATTTTAAGGTATACTAGTTTATAACAACCTCCTAAAAGCATTTTTCCTAAAATTGCATGTGTTGTTCTTACTGAGCAAAAACATGCAAGTGACTTCACTATGCCAAGGAGGAAAAAAGAGATGAATGGTTTTGAGATATAAATTGAATAATAAAATAATAAAACTTTTATTTGAGTTTAATAAGAATAAAATACACCCCTTAGACCCATCCCACCTATCACACTTCCCAAGGAGGCCATACAAGTGCCCAAATCTTCTCCTTTCACTAAGAAACTATCTTTTCTTCTGCATAACCTACAATTTTCAGTTAGTTACAATTAATATAGACCTATTATGACACATGGTGCATGATATTTTCATTTTTAACTTGAAAAAATCCAAATAAACCCGTATAAATCATTAAATGCACCATTTAGACCCCTCAAAATAACTTAAAATTATAAATGGACCTAGGAAACAAATGACCAAATCTATTACCACACTAAATTACCTTTAAAAACCTATGAAACACTTTATAAAATCTATATCAACCCCATATATGCTTGAAAATTTAATTTTTTCCTATAGGTGCCCTAATTTGAGTAAAAAATCAAATTTGGTCAACAAATTGGTGACTCATAGGGGTAGTACATTTGTTATACTAACTAGACCAGTAGCCTTATTAGTCTATTGGGATTATGGATTAATTTAAGGGATAAGACAAAAAAAATAACCTTTTATCATGACCAAGATAACTAGTGACTACCTCAACCACACAAAGGAAAAAGACACACACAACAAATAAAATAAACATGCACAAGACACACATGTGTTCAAGGCACTTAGGAGAAACAAAGGATAACTAATATGTAAAAATGACCATAGACATAACTCCCCTTATATCAAAATGGAAGATTTATATTCCTCTTACTTCATGGCATGAAGGATTGGATGATTCAAGAAGCCTTTTATCTCTTAGCATTACTACCTCCATCCCTCTCACAAAGTTTGCTAACCTCATTGGCATGATTCTAATTAAGAACCAAGGAAATGAACTCTTCTTATACATGATCACTTATTTCATGTTGTTTCTCATTAACTTTCTCATGATCAAATTTCATCTTCTTTATAGGTATGATTTCCAAAGGATTGATTTCATGTTCCTTAAATGCTTTAGGTCAATATGATCTTTCTTCATCCTTCAAGAGTTGATGACTTCCTTCTAGAGGGTGACATCCCCTCTTGATGACTTAAAATATATCATTCCCAAATTCACAAACCTCTTAAAAGGATAAATTTGAAAGCTTATTTTTCCTTTGCATACTTACTTTAGTCCCAATGTTACCTTCTCCATCTTTGATCAGCTCATAGTCTCCTTGGAGAGGAGCATAGCTTTCTTCACTGACTTCAAACAAGTCATCCAAATCCTAATTAAGAACTCCTACTCCATCCATGGTATCTTGTAAAGTAAGAAAATAATCAATTATTATTTCTTACTCATTAACTATGGAGGTAAAATCTTGTGAATTGTCTTTTTGTTCACCAAGGGGAATTCCTATGGTGATTTCTTCCTCATAATTTCTTATGAGGTCTTATTTATTAGCCATGAATTGATTATGTTCTTCTTCATTTTCCTCTCTCAAAATAGGTCCTTCAACACAAGGAAATCATTCTTAATTATTAACCAATAAAATAGATTCAACATAAAGACTTACCTTCTCCTCATCACTTAAGACCTGTTGAGGGTTCTTAAGTTGTGTCTCATCTGGCACAATCAGATTTTCATTTTCAAAAGTTTAAAGATCTTTAACCTCTTCCATGGTGATGTCAAGACTAGGCATCTTGAAATTATGTGATCTAGCCCAATGAGGCTTCCAAAGAGGTATGTTTTCCTAAAGTAAGATCTCTCTTTCATTGTCATCCAACTACTCCTCTTTTGGCTCCCACACCATAGGTCCATCAAGGAAAAGGGTAATAAGATGATGGTAACATTAACTAGTTATTGGAGGTGTAATATATAGCTCAAGGTCATAAGGATAATGCAAGGTAAGAGGCTCTTTCAGAATCTCTTAAGGAAGGGGAGATGGGCTGTGTTTAGGCATAGGATATTCTATTGGGTCTAAACCTTCCATCTCACCTTCACTTAGATTTCCCATATTTGCTTCTAATACCTCTATTTGCTTGGCTAGGTTTGATTGTAAAATCTTCTCTTGAAGTTGATAAGAATCATCATGGGAATAAGTATTACATGAAGGGTATCATGGAATAGAGGGAGCTTCTTTAGGAATGGTGAGATGGAGTTGCAAAGGGTCAACTCTATTTTCCACTTCACACTCTTGGCTAATGCTATTCTCCTCTTTATTGCCCCATGATTCCACTATTTCACTCTAGCTCATGATGTTATTATTGGAACTCTTTTCTTGAGGGAAGTTAGGAGAGGTTTGTATAGGATCAAACTTCTCTTCAATTTCATATTCTTTGACAAGACTTTTCTCCTCTTTCTTTCCCCATGACTCAACTACCTTATTCCATCTCATGATGCTAGGATTAGAGGTGTCCTTTTGGGGTGATGGGGATGGTATGGGAGAGGGAAATGAGGATTTTGAATATATTGCCTTTGCTTCCAACATGGACTATTGTTTATGCATGTTAATAAACTCAATTTTCCTATCAAGATTGGATTCAAATACAAGGTTTCCAAATAAGCTAGCCTATCACACAAATGTAGGAAAACTCCATGTATGCACAAATATAATTTCCCTAATTAAATAATAGGGAAAAATAAAAACCTACACTAATACCCCCCCATAAGCATAGCGTAGGTGGGTAGTGTGGAAATATAAAATGGGTCCCAGCAACTAGGCCTGATGAGGTACCCATGTACAAATCCAATATCTCATAAGATAGAGAAAAGGAGAAAACCTGTAGGAAAAAACTCCCCCCAAAAGAAAGACATAAAATAAAGGAGGAGGCTAGTGGACCCCCCTAAATATGATGCTACTACAGATGTGGACTGCACCCCAAGAAGAGCTCATAGATGAATGAACTTGCTCTTAGTGAAAGGTTTGGTGAAGATGTTTGCAACTTACTCTGAAGACTAGCAAAATATCAAGTCAATTACCTGACTATGAATAAGCTCCAAAATGAAATTCATGTGAATCTCTATGTGCTTGGTCTGTTGGTTCTAAACTGGATTCCTACAAATTTGAATAATACTCTGGTTGTCACAAAAATGATGGTGGGCTGCTTGATAAGAATGCCAAACTTAGAAAGTATCCCTTAAAGCCAAACAGCCTCAGTAGCTACATTAACAACTCCCCTGTACTCTACCTCTGTGGATAATATAGCAATAGCATTTTTCTTCTTACTAGACCAATTGATAGGACCAAAACCTAGAGAGAAATTGTAACCAAAAGTAGACTTGTGAGTTTGTGAATCACCAGCCCAGTCTGAATCTATATATCCAACCAAGTCAACCTCTATGCCAGATTTGTAATGAATCCCATATCTATGTGAACCCTGTATGTAATGCAATATCCTCTTAGTTGCTTTTTAATGTAGCTTATGAGGTTCTTGCATAAATCTAGAGACAAGTCCCACTATATATGATATGTCAGGCCTGGTGTGAGTCAAGTAGATGAGACTACCAACAAGTTGTCGATATCGAGTGGAATCAACTAATGGTGAGGAATAGTCAGCCTCAAGCTTGACTCCTAATAGAAAGGGAGTTAGAGATGGCTTGCAATCAACCATGTGAAATTGAGCCAATAAATCAAGAGCATACATAGGTTGTGCAAGAGAAATCCCTAAATTTGATTGTGAGATCTCGATGCTAAGGAAGTAGTGCAACAAACCCAAGTCTATCATGTCAAACCTGTCTTAAAGATATGCCTTCACCATTGTATTAGTGATGAAGAACTCCTGGTGATCAAAAGGTCATCAACATATAGAACCAAAACTAGGAGCGAATCATCCTGCCATAGGAAGTAGACATTGGGGTCAAAATGGCACCTAGTGAAACTTGTTGTGAGAAGGAAGAAATCCATCTTAGTGTACCATGCTCAAGGGGCCTATTTGAGGCCATAGATTTCTTAAGTCTACATACTAAGGAATAATCTTGAACAAATCCTAGAGGCTGCTCCATGTAGATCTCCTCCTCAAGGTCTCTGTGAAGAAAGGCACTCTTCACATTCATCTGGTGCACATTCCAACCATGTGTTACAGCAATAGCCAAGGTGAGTTAGATAGAAGTCATCTTTGCAACAGATGCAAAGGTCTCTAAGTAGTCAATGCCTACCACCTGTGAGAAACCCTTGGCAACCAATTACACCTTGTACTTATCAACTGACCCATCTGTTGCAACCTTGGTCTGATATATCCACCTACATTGAACCATCTTTCTTCCCTTAGGAAGTGAAGTCCCAAGTGTGATTTTTGATTAAGGAAGAATATTATTCCTCCATAGCATTATCCCACTTAGGTACCCTTGATGCCTCTTGAAAAGTGTGTGGATCTGAAACTAAAGCAAAGAAGGCATGTGGATCTCTCTGAAAATCCCCCCTAGTGTGTCTATCATCTATAGGATCTACCCAAGTGCTAGCACTCTCAAGTGTCTGTTTGGCCCAAAGTGGCTTGAAAGTGGGTGAGTCAAGTGCTAACTCCTCATCCTTTGATTGACTAGAGGTGGATGACTCTGCATCACTATCCTCACTATCTAAACTTGAAGAAGAAGAAGATGTCTCTGGCTCAAGAACCTACTATGGCTAATCTGAATTTGATGAGGAATTATCATGAAGAAGTAGATTTGATGAGGGAGAAGAAGTATCAAGTTTTGAGTCTCTATTTATCTCCCAAAAATGGGCACTTCTCTCAATGAACAACTAATGAGTGACTAGATCTAGAAGGTGATACCCCTTAATACCATCTAGATATCCTACAAAGATGCAAGGCTTGGACTAATGTTCCATAGCTTTGTGTTTCTTCTTCGATATGTGGGCCATGGTTGGGAATCCAAAACCCTAAGGTACTCAACATCAGGTTTCCTCTTATGCCAAGCTTTAAAGGGTGTTATCCCTTTCAAAGCTTTGTGAGGAACCCTGTTTTGAATGTAGCAAGCACAATTGATGGCTTCGGTTGAGTACTATGGTACTAAGGATTTGGAGTGAATCATATAGCTACCCATCTCTTTTAAGAACCTATTTTTCCATTCTACAACCCCATTTTGTAAAGGACTATAAGTGACTGTGCACTACAAATCAATCCCCTCTATGGTGCAAAACTACTCAAACCTAATGCTGACATACTCCACTCCATTATCAGTTCAAATAACCTTGATGGATTTCTCACTCTAGTTCTCAACAAGAGCCTTGATGTCTATAAAATTTTCAAACACTTCAGACTTTTGTTTGAGAAAATATATCCAAGTGTACCTAGAGAAATCATCAATGAAAGTGAGGATGTACTTGGCCCTTGTGAAAGATGGTTTGGGAAAGGGTCCCAATACATCACTATGGACTAACTAAAAAGGTTGTGAAGCCCTCCAAGCTTTGCCTTTGTCAAATTTTGCTTCAGGATGCTTCCCAAGGGAGCACCCCTTGCAAAGTCCTTTTGAGAATTGGACACGAGGCAAGCCAATGACCATGTCATTTTTGAAAAGTTATTCAAGGTAGCAGTAGTTAAGGTGGCCAAACCACTCATGCCACAATTTGTTAACTTCATCTGAATGAGTCAGCAATGTTGTTGGAGAAGAATCTGGTACCAAATGTGAGAAGGTGTATAACCTTGCTTGGTGATCTTCCCTACCCACTGCCACTATAGTATCACTATGCAACTCCCTAATAGCCACTAAATTTGGTGAAAACTCAACTGTCATGCCTTAACCAATGTGAGTGATTTGGTACACTAATAGGATAATGGTTGAAAGAGAAGGAACACTTAGAACATTATTGAATGTTCCTCCTTCCATTTCAACTAACCCTCTCCCTGCAATGAAAACTGATGTGTCATTACCCAAACTAATTGAAGTCATGTTACAAGGCTCTAAAGATGAAAACTCAACTAGGGAAGAGCCCATGTGGTGAGACGCACCTCAGTCAATGATCCATGAAGATGTATAAGTTGTTGTAGCTACAAGGGCCTTTCCCTTTTCTTTCTCCTTACCCTTACCTTTTTCCTTGGTAGAATCTTAGGTAGATGAATTCTGCTTGATGGACTCAGGAACACCTATGTTTTGCTTCTCTAGAAGATGAGTTAGGTGATCTATTTGTTTCTTCATGCATTTGTGTTCATCATGCCTTATATTTTTACAATAGGCACACTTAACCTTCTCCTTCTTAGGTTTAGCATTGGAGGAGGAAAACTCAATGTTGTTTTTGGTAGGATTGTTGTTTTCTTTCTTCTTCTCCTAGTCCTTGTTCTTTTTCTTCTTCTCCTTTGTTGAAGTGTTATCCTTACCATTTCCAGCTATCAAAGCTTGGGGTTGAGTAGACTTCATTGTACCCATTTGAATTAGCTTATCTTTCTCCTTAGTCAAGTTAGTAATGAATGAATCCAAAGAAGGCATTTTCCATGTAGTGCCAAGGGCACTTTTTGTGGCATGGAAAGTGGAGACAAAGACTGAATAGCTTGGACCTAACTTTGTAAGAATAGAAAGGATGAGTTGATCATCTTTATTCTCTATCCTGCATTCTTTCAATTATAATCTAAGGGCCTTAAACTTAGTGTAGAAGTCATGTAGGGTGTCAAAGTTCCTAGGACATAGACTTATGAGTTCATTTTCGAGCTCATGACCTCTCATCTCATCATGCTTCCCAAATAATTTTTCTAGGGTGTCCCATATTTATTTGGGAGTCTTGGAGTTTTCTAAATGGAAGAGAAGTTTTGGAGACATGGACAAGCTCAGTAATCCATATGCTTCATCACTACGGTTGTACCACTTGACCTTTTCAGCATCAATGCTAGGTTCTACTTTAGTACCCATGGTGATCCTATACAACCCTTTGATTTTAAGAATGATTGACATTTTAACCTTCCATTCATGATAGTTTAAGAATGTTAGGGGTTTAAGTTGAAAAGAATCCATTTTAAGCTGAATTTAGGTGAAGTGTTGATTGCAAGTTGTGAAATTATGCAGAAAGGATAATGAAAGCAAAGATCTACAAGTTGTGAAAATAAATCACACCCCCCTAAAATGTTGAACCCCACCCAAATATGTAAGTTCACACTCAAAATATGTTGGGCTCAGCCGAGAATGCATCTTAGACAAATCAGTGCAAGACTAATAGGACATCGAACTCAGCTGAAAATGCATCCCAAGAGACCCAAATTTTAAGCACTTTATAAACTAATGAATTTTTAACAAATAAAAATCCTATGCTATGGATAATTTAAATACAAACACTTTTGCAAAAAATGGCACTCGAATCCGACCTACCGTTTGCAAGATATTAAAGATTCAATTTTCCCATAAACTAGTGTTTTTGCAAAAGAAAGCACTAAAACATTTTTTTAAAATGCCTATTTTGAGAGAGAAAGTGGCCTTCCAACCACTCATTATATTTGTCATGAAGCAAGGAATCCAAAGTAGGTCTTTGTGAGGGGGAATTGGCCTCCTGTCGACCTGGGCCTCACCCTTCATCTTCGTAGGTCGAAGATACAAGTTATTTTAAAAACCTCTTATTTGCTCTTTTTAAAAAATATTTTCAACTTGTTTTCCAGCATACTAAATCACACTGTAAAGTCATTAAAGTCAGAAAACATATAAAAATCAATTACCATCACCCTAGTTCAAGTCACCATGGACTTTTATATTCTTTTCTCCACCCTCCATATGGTTGCAACATTCAGATTTTTGACCAAAAGCCCATGCCATGACTGTCTACGTGGCATTGCTAAAGGACACAAGAAGGACTATCTATGTGGTAGTGCTTCTGGACACAGGAAGGACTATCTATATGGTGGTGCTGCTAGACATAGGAAGGACTATCTGCCTGGTAGTGCTGCTAGACACAAGAAGGACTATCTGCATGGCAGTGCTGCTCCTCCCTCTCCTCACTCCCTACACACAACAATGGCACCTGAGTGCATCAAGCCTTCATATATTTATCTACAAATAGCTTTATCTACCAGTGGTCACTCAACATTCTTGATGCCTGGGTGCCCATGGGACCTAAGGGCAAGACTAAATGAAAGCAGGTAGGCTGCTCACCAGCTTTGAAATGGAAAAGTCAATCCATACAATCCATACAAATTCAATGTAAAATCCAATGCCTTTAGATTTGAAATGGAGAAAAAAATAGTCCAATGTAGGTTTACCTCCTCCAACGTAGATATTTAAAGGGTAGATCAAAATGAAACTCAATAGAAGTAATTTTTTTAACATATTTCCATATGGATTTGCATGAGTTTTCAAGAAACTCTACCAAAACTCTCAAATACAACCAAGTTAAAAAAACTACTAATAAAGAAAATTAAGAATTTCAAAATAAACTAATAGCATAACTAGACATACAATTACTGGGGTGGCTCTGATACCATATCGGAGTTGTTGCCAGAATTTAGATAATGCAAATGCAATGAAGACGTGATCACACGAGATGAAGCTAGTGCACATCACATAGATGCTAAAGTAATTTGAAATTATACAAGAATATAAATTGCACAAGAAAAATAGGAGAAAATCCAATATCTGATTAACATGAGATGACCAAAGTGAAGAATACATATAAGAGAGCACATAAGTAACTCCTCCACAAAAGGTGGTCAAGGCACCCTAAGAATATATTGTAACTCCTCCATGAAAGGTGGTGACAAGGTGCTAAGAATAAAGAAGTAACTCCCATCAAGGGAGTTACTTATGACATTCTTATGACACCTATGACACATCTATGACACACATCTCCACATAAGCTAACCTATCCCACAAATGTAGGAAAACTCCATATATGCACAAATATAATTTCCCTAATTAAATAATAGGGAAAAATAAAAACCTACACTAATAGGAATGTTTCTATGTTCTATATCCATTTCAAAAATCTTGTGGATAATATAAATATTCTTATTAATATTTGTATATATTTTAAATATCTCCATATTTCTATGTTTACTCTTTAAACACTCAAACCCTCAAGATTGCCCTCTAACCCTTGACTATGTTTTCTACTTGATGATCCCTCTATGGGTGTATGTGTCTCTAGGATAAAATTTTATAGTGTAAATAATCTTTATAAAACAATATGAATATTTTATAGTCTTTCACATATTTATCTTGTACACTTAGGCTTGTATCATCACCTAGGTACCATATTAGCTACCAACACAATCATCAATTCGTTGTAGATGTTCATGGAGCCTTTTATATGTCTATGTGAATTGTATTTCTCTTGTATATAACTCATGATGTCAAAACATCTACCTTGAATTTTTCCTACATTTTTAAATCAATATTGGGTCCCCTCTCAGCATAATAATGCATATTTACCCAAAAATTTAAGTTTTTGTTGACTAGACTGAGACACTCAACTTGGCCTACTATAGGTAGTGTGATTTGCTTCAACTAAGATTGGGCATGCTGATTAAGAACATAAAATAAACCATTTTTAATCATAAAATTCATTTTTATCTTAAATTCATCCTTTTAAGATCCTGAATCAATAAAATCATCAATATTGGGTTCATATTCCTAACCCTATTGTAGGCATCCTTCCATTGTTTATGTATGGATTGAGGAGTGGTCATGTAAGGCATATTAAAGTTAATTTGTTTCCTTAAATGTCCCTTAAGTGTTTTATGCTCCTTAGGATAAATGGAATCACTTCCAACATGACGGCATGCCTCATTTACCTCTAACTATCAAAAGGCTATTCATAACCTCACAAGCCTGTAGAGATTAGTGCAGAGCTTCAGTGTGTTTTAGGGTGACTTTGAGGTCCCTAATTTCCATCTTCCCCTTATTTCTTGATCCTTATACTTGGCATAGTCTTTTTCCATAATAGGTGCTATGGGATCTACCAATTTAGGATCTCCATTAATGATTTCAACCATGCTATAAGATATCAATAAACCCTCCCAGGTCTTTGTTTTGCTCTTTTTTGGGACAATAGCCTTAAAACTCAGTCATCATCTTTGATCATGGATTTCAACTTTCATTTGCCAGTTTATACCTTACAAAGGTTTCTTTATTAATATTCCTCACCTTATGACCTAAAATAGTATTTCATGCTATGCTTCAATGTTCCAAAATAACCATTTCAACTCTCTATCAAGACTACCTATAGGAGTTCATTTGTACATATAGGCAACAAGTGTCTAATTTAGATAATGTATATGATATATGTGATTTTGATCAACATAAAATACTTAACCATTTTTTATTTTATCTCAACACTTGAAAAAAAAAATCATCTAAAGAGGCTCTCAACTCACCATAATGTCATCCTGAGGTACCCCTGAAGGTAGATATTCCTAGCTACATGTAGGTAAACAATAAATATGAACTGTGCATGGTGTATGGACATTGGGAAACCGTTACACATGATTTCAAGGTAAACATGTTTCAATTTAAATTTTTAAATATTTAATCAAGTCAAAACATCTTAATTTCAATGTATTATTCCCTTCCAAACCTCTATAGGCGCTCATTATGATGTGCATGAGATAGGCAGAAAGTGTTTAAGTAGTATGTATGACTATAGCCATGGAGGAAATTGTCTTGAAATGTGAGATTACATACAAAGAGAAGATAGGATACCTTAAAAACATTTATATGAAACCAACACAACCCTTTGTAATTGCTTATAAAACATGACAACCTGAAAGTGATGAAAAAATTGTCCATAACTCAGAAAACTACATCCTCTTACAAATTGAGATGATTAGCATGTAAAAACCACTCAAAATTTGAAACAAAGAATTGGAAGTGTTATATAAGGATATTTAAATCCTTTTGAATCAATCTTAGCATCTTAATCATATGAAATTTTTCAAACAAGACCCAAAACTAAAGGGTACATAGATAAGTAGGTAGTTTTGCTTAGTCTACTTTGAATGGATGGTTCATGAAGAAAACTTGACCAATTATTAAAATTATTATATATTTTTTAATTTATCCTATATTATATAATCCTCCCATAAGCATTTTTCCTAAAACTACCTGTGTTGTTCTTACTAAGAAAAAACTTACAAGTGACTTTATTATACCAATAAGAAGGAAAAAAGAGATGGACGGTTTTGAGCTATAAATGGCATACTCAAATCAAACCAAATGTTTATTTGAGTTTAATAATATTTTAGGATATCCCCTAAACCCATCCCACTTGGCAAACTCCCCAAAGAGACTGTACAAGTGCCCAAATTTTCTCCTTTCACTACGATACTATCCTTTCTTCTGCATAACCTACAATTTTCAATTAGTGATAGTTGATATAGACCTCCTAGGATACATGGTTCATGACATCATTATTTTTAACTTACACAAATTCCACAAAACCTATAAAAATCATTAAATGTACCATTTAGACCCCTCAAAATGACTTAAAATTATAAATGGACCTCAGAAACAAATGAACAAAGATATTACAACACTAAATGACCTTAAACAACCTATGAAACACTTTATAACATCTATATCAACCCCCTATAGGCTTTAAAAATGAATTTTTTACCCATAGGTGCCCCAATTTGACTAAAAAGTCAAATTTGGTCAATAGTACAATGGCACAATATGAATTCAATTTCATTGACTTATTAAAGTATTTGTGGTGTGTGATTAATGTATATATTATGGTGAACCATTTTATTAAATGACTAAATGTATATCTTGTTGGTATAATACATGCTTTCCCCATGAACCATATCAGTCATGGTGGAGAACATTCACATTGTAGAGGATAATTGGATGGTGTAATAGGAAAATATAAAATAATTAATAGTGCCAAATTTATTCTATGTCACATGGTGCAAAATCCCACCTAGAGGAGATTGGAGATCTACCTAGTCAAATCCTAGATCCTCTCAACAAAGATTACTTGTCTTGACTCTAATACATGAAGATTCAATAGATGGAATAACTAGCATGGACAACATAGTAATAAGATTCAAGATAGATATATTTATATATAATACTAGGTTGTCTTAGACTCAATAATTTATGTAGGTATGACCTTCAGTATATAAAACTATTGTTTGGAATAGGAATATTAGAGCCCCATCAAAGAAAAACATATCATAGGCATATGATTCATTTATGGATCACAAAATAATTAAGCATACTATTTACCACAATGATCATTATATACCACAAGGCATAAGGCTTTGATATTTTATCATATTATAGGGGATGTGGGTTACGGCCACATGATGTATACAACAATAGAAAACCTTTAAGTAAAGCACTAGGAAATGGTCATTAAGTCCATATGCATAATTAGTAAAGTATCACTTATTTTTTAATTTAATTTTAGATATTATAACTCATTTATATCCCCTTGATTTGTGGGCCATTTTTTTATGATTTAGTTAGGCAATAAGAGTGTTGGTAGGTTACATTTTCAACTAGGGCTAAGATGTCTATTAGCTTACTAGTGATCTATTGTATTCTATATTTGGATAGATTCCACTTAATTTTTGAATTACTTTATATATCTCTAGGGACTTATGAGTTAATTTTTAGAATGGATTTGATCAATCATAAAAAACTAAAATGGATTTCCATAATAATTTTAATGTGTGTCAAAAACCTTTGGACCATTAAGTAATCATAAATGTCAAAAAAACTATCACCTTTTGCATGATTTATGTGATGTAGCTCAAGAAAAACATGTGGAAGGGATGTCAAATGAGTGTTATCATAGTGAGAGATCATTTATATGAGGAAATAAATAAGGATTACAAACATCCCATTATTTTAAGTTCACTCAAATGTTTCCAAGTGAGTTTCAAGAGATATAAACACCTTGAGAGATTAATTTCAAGATAGATATCATACATGGGGTTAATCTAATAACAAGTACACCATATTAAATTACCACACCTATGATTTTTTATCTCAATATGTGGCTAGAATTTTTTTTTTATAAGATCATTTTATGTCCTATTGTGTCCCCTTAGGGAGCACCTATTATATTTTTAAATAAAAAGGGCATATCCCTTTCATTTTGTGTTAATTTCTTCTAGCTAAAAAAGTAAAAATTAGAAAATGTTATCCATTTCACAATTTTTTTTTTGATAAATTCAAGGATCTATGATGTTAGATAAGATATAGTTGAAGTTTAGATATCATTAGATGTGGATTACCTAATTAAATATTCATAAAACCATGTTTGAAACACATTATGGGAATTATGAGTTTATAGTTATAAATTTTTGTTTAACTAATTCCATGATGGTCTTCATGAGTCTCATGGATGGAGTTTTCATTTATAGTTAATTTCATACTGAGATTCCTTGAAGACATATTTATTTAATCATATAATGAGGACGAACATGAGGATAATTTTTAGTAGTTTCTATATGTTTTGTGAGAAGAACCATTTGTACAAAGACTTGGGAAAGAGTGATTTTGTAGAATTATAGGTTCAATTTATTTAGTAAATTATTTATTATAATGGGATTTTAGTATATCCCTCTAAGGTCAATGCTATTATAAATGTCTAGAAACCACAAATGTCAAATAAGTACATAGATTCATGGGTTTCGTAAGTTAATTCCACTACTTCTTTTATATGTTTTTTAATATTGTGAACCCCATTACTTCCCTTACAAGAAAAGGGAATAATATTTTTTATATAAATGAGTGTGATAAGGCCTTCTAGTTGTTGAAGGAGAATATCACTTGTGCACCCATCTTAGTGATACCTGATCCACTTGAGGAATTCTTTATCTAAAATGATACCTCCTTTGTAGGGTTAGGAGCCATCCTCATATAAGTGGTGGAGTGATTGTTTATGAGTCTAGGAAACTAAAGGACTATGAGATAAGATATCCAACACATAAAATTGAAATTTAAGCTATAGTTTATGTTTTTTTTATTGAAATAATTTATTCTCAGTCATAAATTTATGTTGAAATATGACTTGATCCTATTGCACATTTTTATTTATCCCAAGCTTAACATCTGTTAATGGTGTTGGATGGATTTTTCTTTGTGATTATGAATATGAGGTATTATTCATTAAGGGAAAGGAAAATTTGATTAAAAATTATTTTATTAGAATACATCATGTGTTGGAATCAATGATGTTAATTAAATATTTATGAAGATGAATCCTTGAGCATATTCTTAAGGATAGTTTCTACTAGAAAGTGTGATAGATGTTAAAATCAGAAATGACCCTAAGGGGAAATTATGTGTGATTTCAACTTGAGGTAGATATTATTTTTATTGACAAGAGGAATTTTTATTTTTATTAATTAGGTGAATTATATATATTGATATTTTAGATTTTCATTGATATCCTTATAAGGCACACCCCAAAGTGAAGAAGATGCATACATAGTTGAGGTATGTATATCATCAGGTTAGCTTGTGGCATAACATTGAAAACTTAATAGCTCCATGCCTTGAGTGTCAAATGGTCAAGGTTGATTACACCTAGTCTCACTAATCCTCATAAGATGGTGGAGAAGTGTGTGACAAATGTGGAAGGATTTTAATGTCATATTTAGCTCAAATATTCCCTTAAAAAGGGATGAAAGAGGTGTGACACATCATAAAATCATGAATATGTGAATTATAAATTTACATAATAAATAAACCTACACACACCTAAATAAACATAGAATAACGTGAACCCAATACATATTAATCTCCAATAGGTGGATAGTCCTAGTAATTGATTGCTTAATAAGTGAGTGTTACCTACATTATATTATTTTAAATATATTTGAAAGCACACATAGTTATACCATTTATTTTTATGTTTGAAACATCGTTATCAATATAAATTTTAATGCAATGCTTTGACATTCGACACTTTGAACCATAAAATTTGTTTTTTTCATTAAGACCCCTTTATGTACTACTCTATAGATTCTCCTTGCAAGTTTTTATATGTGTATGACATTTTTTAAAATTTTACAAGAGATTTATAATTTATTCCTCAAATTTTCAATTAATTTCAATGTTGTGACCAAGTTATACCAAGTGAGTATAACCTTAGGAAGGATTTATATATATGTGATTCTTCACTTATTATTGCTTTGAATAACTCATTAAATTTTTATAATATTACCTAATGGATAACTAAAATTTAAAATATATCTTTTTATTGTTTCAACACTTTAGATAGAGACAATCCCTACAGTAACTACCACTATATAAGATTACCACTAGTGATGTCGAAATGTAAATTAGTGATAGATGATATGGATAAGGTCTATATAGGATTATTATATATTACTATATAGACTAATATAATATCAAATACATGTATTTGGAGAATTATTTGGTAAAGAAAATATATGGGTATAAATATAGAGATAAATTTTTATGAAGAGTAAAATGTATGTGCATTATTTATTTATGTAGAAGTTTGTCAAAGTTAATTTTTCAAAGGTGTCTAATACAAAATTTAGGTGTCTAAGAATTCCACATTTTAATATAGTATTTAAAATACTAAATTAAAGTGATAAGAGAATACATTGGTACTTGTGGTGATTCTTCTTAGAGTTGACAAGTATGAACATAATATCCCATTTATCCATGTGAAAACTATAAGAAAACGGTATAAATTGATGTATTATCAATATAAGAAATAGGAATATTTGAAATAATTGAATTTGAAAATCCAAGGAATGATTACACCTAATGGTATGTGAATGAATCTTTCACTTTTAGATTCTATTTGGAGAATATCATTGGTTGATCATTCCCTAAGGAGATGAAACCATGAGTTAAAGAGTGTAAATTCCTCTACTCATAATTGAAAATGAGTTCTAAATATTGAGTGATATAGTAACCTGAACCACACTAGCATGAATATCATAATAAATCTTTTGTGTATACTTAAATCTAGGTTTATATTTCAAATTTTTACCCCAACAAAAAATTTATGTAAAATTGGAACCCAAAAATAGGTTTCTCTATTAATTTTTAACCTTGACATGTGTTTATATGTAACAATAAAACCCCTAAATAGGGTCATATGTAATAGGATGAACTATTTAAAATAGATATACAACCAATGTTCTTATATAGTATCATATTTCCCCTCTAATATTCAACATATAAATAGAATATTGTTCATATAAAAAAATTCCATCCATAAATTTTACCCATCTATCCCTTAAAATTATATACAATGTCCAAATCTATCTATAAAAATGTCATAAATGTCTCAATTATTCATCAAAATCATGTAGAATTGCCAAATATGTCTCAATCAGCTCAACTTGAACTATATGAATCATATAATCTATCTCAAATGTAAAATATTTATATATCATGGCCTAAATATATGAAACAATCCTATTATATGCCTCCTTGTTTATATGAGGCATGAAGCTTACAAATCACTCATCTCAAAATAAAGAGTTATGCACATCAATTGTGATATATATAAGTATAATCATATAGATTACATATAAAACATGATAATATATATGTCCTAATATAATTATTTTGAGTATTTAAATAATATATGAAACATGTTATCTAAGGTAATGGTCATACAAGAATCAATGTCAAGTAAATATATACATTAATCATGGAATGATAACACGAACAATATATGTATGATGGAAGATCATGGAACTTAAATATATTGCACATAATATAAATATTTATGATAGAAATAATGATACCAAACCTATATTAATTTTTTATTTTATATATATAACTTATGTGTAACCAAGAACACATGCACAATCATCATCAATAATCTCTCAAGAATACAAGACAATGCATGACTCTAAGATTAACAAATACATGATATGACCATGGCATGGGCTATAAGATATTATGAATTAACTAATATATTCATGGACTATAATATCTTATGACCTAACTTATACATGTACAATGTTAAACACTCAATATAAATTTCCAATGGATCTTATAAATCATGCATCTAAGATATTTTGAATCTCATCTTTTACTAGTGATGCCACTTTGGGATGCATTTTTAAAATATTTTCTTTAATAGAATTTGCATCTAGATACAATAATATATTATGTATTACCAAAAATTGGTTAATCCAAGGAATATCTAAGTAATCCAAATAAAATAGTTTTGGATAATCATTTAGGACATGTTGATAGGCCTTGCCTTAATAACCCTACATCATTACACTAAGTAATACTGGTTGAGGATCTTTATATGTTCCATAGTTATATTTTATTGTTCCTTCATTCAATAAGGTGGATCATTCATAGATTAATGGTGTGGTAGGAATGGTATTTTGTGCATCATGTTGGACATTAGTTTCATTGATCTCATTAAAGTAAGCATGAGCAAAGGTGGCATGAGGAAACTTATTCTTATGATATAAGGAAAGGATATCCTCATATTCTCCCAAATACTCAAGAAAATTATCATCATTTGATAATTTATCCAATCTCAAAAATTACAAAAAAGCATTCTTATCAATCAAATTTTTTTTGACCAACTATAGACCCATTGTATAGGTATGCATACATTATGATTTAGCTTTTTGGAAACAAGGCTTGATGAAAGTTAATGGTTTATGAACTTATAAATTATCCTTGATGATTTGTATTATTTATATATATATATATGTGTGTGTGTGTGTGTGTGTGTGTGTGTGTGTGTGTGTGTGTGTGTGTGTTTATTTATATATTTATCATTTTTACCTAACCCTTGTACTTACCCATATTTGATCAAACATCAAAAATCAAAATTGGGATTATAGGGTTGCAGTATAGGATTATCCATTTGTTGGACCATTACACAATGTTTGAAAGGATTAGTGTCCATTGTACATGTGTAAATTAATCCCTAATAGCTTAATTATAAGCATTAATGTAATGTATAGGGAACCACATACATTTCATGTATCCAAGGTCATCCCAAACAATGTTATAGTTCAAATCATTTGGCATATCTTGAAACAAAGTGAGTAATATACAGGGTCCCATGGTAATGTTCAATGATATTTTACCCAATACTTATTGTGAAATGTTATCAAATCCTTTGATGGTCATATGGGATGGTTCCATATTTTTATGTCCAATGTAAAATAAATAAAGGATATTTTTTAAAAGTTGAGTCCTGAACCATTACCTATAATTACTTTTTTAAACATTTTATTACACACACATAACTAAATGTATAGATATAAATAAGAACTAATGATATCTTGAAGTGGTAAATCCTCTTTCTCAAAAAAAATATTATGCTCAATCTATTTGATTAAATTTAACATAAAAACCACATATTGAGGCTCCACATTACATGGTAACGATGTCATGTGTAATGCATCCAAAATAACATCCTTGTAATGTAAATAATAATTCAATAAGGATAAGAGTGAATTTGTATCAATAACATACTTTGAACACATTGTAATATGGTGGAAAGAGAAAGACCATTTCATGCATTCTTGTTGGCACTTTTTAGTAACATGTAAAAGATCATTGTAAACATTATGGCAGTAAGAAGTATGCAAGAATGCATTAGATTTTAAATGACCAAGTTTTTAGCATGCATGAAACATAACAAGTAATAATTACCATGATGTAATGTAAAATGAAGAAATTAATACATATATCCATATTGAACATGATTTTGGAAAAGGAAAATTCTGAATTTTAATGTTTTTTGAATATTTTAAAAAGTTGGAACTCAGAATATGCAAGAAAAATAGAAAACCCTAATCCATATAGGGTTTTGGGATAAATGGTTGGGTTCAAAAAATGTTAACCTTAAAATATAGATTAATAAATCTAGGATTAAAAGGGGATAGAGATATCCTAGGGCACAAAAGTGATAAACTATCTCTATAGTATGCCAACTAATTTCAAACTTAGATCAACAATATTATGAATTTAAATATTGAGATATGTTAAAAATAGTAATTATAACTAATTATTTATATATAAATGAAATGAAAACAATATTACTTACCTAGATTATTGAGTGAATATATATCTAATATGAAATAGGCTAGAAATAGACTTGATCTAGATTATGGGCCAATCAACAAATTATGGAAATTTGACATTTGTAGCCTTGGACACTTGTTTTGACCTAGGACAATTGCATCGATGATTATATCTAACTTATACATATGTGAAATAATACCTACTATATATATATATATATATATATATATATATATATATATAGTAGGTATTATTTCACATATGTTATATATATATATATATATATGTAACCACCTATAATATTGTAGGTTCTATGTTACCTTAACTGTAGTTTGCAAAAATTTGGATCATAAGTTATTTATCTTATCAAATCATAAAATACTTAGATATTTATCTTCATAATGACCTTTATAAAAATAGCTTAGTGGGCTCACAATGTCGAGTTAACCCAAAATACCACTCTATAAATGGGTGACAGCTACATAGGCAATAATATCAATAGGGACTTAGACTGATGTAGTTCTCCCCTAATGTGTTGGATTCTGTGTGCACGAGGGGTGTGATATGCAGAAATTAAATACAATAATGTCCTATATTGTAACATGGAAAATATGAATCTTGGACTAATAATTCAGAAATTCAAACCTATATAGGAAATAGAGAAAATAGGAAAGATTTTCTCACTTTAATTATTGTTGAATGTTTTTGGTAAGTTGTCTTATGAGTTGTTATGTATGTGTTAGGTGAAGAATGAATAAGGATTGATCATGAATATATACCAAGCCTTTTATATAATATACTAAATTTAATAACTTAGTCTAACCATATGGACATGTTTTGTTTAAAAATTGGATGAATTTAGGCAACCCCTACACACACTCTATCCTCTCTAATTATACCCTCCCTCAGTCCTTTAATGGAGGTTGGACTAAAACCCCTACACACACCATGATATAATATTATTACTATTTGATTATGTTTGTTTTGATATTTCATTGATTATGTCACATCTTAATTTAATATTTCCATGTATTGGTTTTGATGAGCTTTCATAATTTTAGTGTTTTTATGGTTACAATTTACATAATTAAATTATTGTAACTTATGCACTAATATTCTTATATGTTATTATTGGTATGTGGAGTAAAAAATGAAATTTTTTATGGAATAATTATTTCTTGGGTTTGGTTATTCATGACTACCTCATTCTATTATCTTGATTTTGTTTTGAAACTCTCTGCTAGTTTAAAATGGTTGAATAACTTAGGGGGTCAAATGGGTGGCATGTATTAATGTTTAGTTATTCAAAAAAAGTATGTGTTAATTTAAGGCATAATTATCTTAGGAATTTAATGGGATAACTTAGAGATGTATGTTTCATTTAGTAAGGATTATAGTTTTAAATAAAATACATTATAATTTTATTAGAAGTCAATACCAATATTTTTAACCATAATGATAAGATGGTTATGAAATAAGGAATATTCTTGAAATGTAGGGCATCAAACTAACTTAGATTCAAGACATTTTCATGGAAATTATTTTTTTAATCAAGGGTAGACTTTTGGTGAACTTCATGTTTTTGTTATCATTACATTTATTTGTTGAGGATCTTAACTGTTAGTGAGGTAATGGCCAACTGTGATGCCAAAAATGTGGAAAATGGTTATAGAACTAGAGATTCCTTTATTGAAGACCCAATTTTGTGGGTGTTATTTTTTTTTGGCATACATAACTCAAACTAAAGGAGATATATGGAGGGAATATGTTTTCAAGGAGCATAAAGTGGATGAGGAGAGAGTGGAAGAAAGGATTTAGATTTTGGACAAACTTAAAATACATTATTAGGTAGGGTTTATTGATTTAAATTCATTGTTTTATCATTATGAATTATTTATAAAAAAAATTGGTATATGTATTTATTTTTCTTGAAATGGGTATTTGTATTTTTGAATAGAGTTTTAAAAAATACATGGGATTATATGTAATCAACCTTAGGAATGGGTATGACCCATCCATAGGGATGAATACATATAAACCCCAACCCTTATCAATACCTATGTATTTTGTATTTGTGGGTGGATAGATAAAATTAGGGTTTTCATTTTAGGCTTAATTACAAAATAAATTTTTAGAACTAGTTAAAACAAGTTGTAGGTTTGTTAATGACAAAGTGTCTCTTGAAACCATTCAGTTATACTTCACATATTTTGTTTTATATGTGATATTAAAATGAGGTAGACTCTATTTTTGTTTAAATAAACCTCTATGCATGAAGATATATGGGTTGTACTCTTTTTGGGTTTTAAATGATGGTTGTTTATATGTTTAGTCTTGAATGAATTTTGATTGAAATATAAAAAAATCATAACAAAAATATATATGTCATTGACCCTGGGGATGGGTATGACCCATCCATAGGGTCAAGTACATATATACATGAGGCTTAGGTATATGGATGAGCATTTGAATAGCTATGTGAATAATTGGAAGGTAGGTTTTTCTTAGTTGCCTATGTGAGTATACATATAGGAAACTATAAATAATGGAATGGAATTTTTATTATTGTAAAATTTTATTTATGATGGGTACATTTTGGGGTTGGGTGTTATTTTAAACTCATAGTCTAGTGTGCCCAGTTGTAGATGTTTTTAAAATATTAAATTTTTGAATTAATCAGATATGCTTATGCATTTTCTAATATAAAATGGGTTATGAAATTTAGTGGTTATAAAATATTTAAAAATAGGAATGGATTTTTTCTTAGGAAGAATTTGGGTGTCTAATTTATATATCAGTGGGTAATAAACAAACTTATAGGTTTGATTTGATCAAGTTAAGAGCCTAGTTGGAATTTGTTACCTTGGTTAGTTAAATAAAATGATATTTATACTCATATATTTATATGACTGTATGTATATATAAATAGGGGTTAGTGGATGAACTCCACAAGACCCATGTGTGTGTTTGTGTATGTGTGTGTGTGTCTATATATATTTGACATACGAATATGGATATATGTACTTATATATGATGAAATAGTGGAATATTTCATGTTAATACATGTAGAATGTTTATTAACGAGGATCAATTATTATTATGATTATTTATTGTATAAAGATTGTATGTATATAAAATTGACTATTGGATGAGTTAATATGACTCAGTATACACATTTATGTAAAGGAGAAATATCTGGTGATATATTTCTAATTATGATATATTATGTAATTATTTTTATGCATGTATATGTGTATTTACATGGTAAAAAATTTGTAAGTGTATGTAAATTAAAAGGAAATGGGTTATTAATGAGTTGTATGAGGAAACATGTAACTATTTATCAATATCATGGTAGAAACATTTAGATTATTTCAATTGTTCATATGTTATGAATAAATTAGTTGATTTTAATAAAAAGCTGTGATTATGATTAGTTACCTCTTTTGTACTATTTAGATGCATATGATGGAATATAAGGGATTATTTGATTTCCTTTTATTCATGTGTTGTGACACTTTTATATGGAAATCTATTGATTGAATACTTTGATTTAGTATTATTATGTTTGAACTGATATGATATTAATGACACTAAACAAGTTGGTGAGATGGACTTCATGTACTTATTTAGTGTCACTAATAGATAGATTTAAGTAAATACAATTGAGTTGTGTGTGTGAATTTGATTGATCTAAGAGATCTGGAAACTATGTTAAAACTTTGGCCAAAGTAATATTTATAGCTAAAACATTATCAATTCACTTATTTGATCTAGTTTGCATGTTATCATGTTAGAACATATTTATTTATGATATGATGCATGTGATAGTTATATTATAACACATGGGCTTTAGTTAACATTGTTGATTCTCACACCATCATTATCTACCCATCCATGAAGGGAGGGCCATTTTATAGTTGGAAGATTATGTGATGGATTCATGGTCCATGGTTGGTGTGGAAAAACACTCAGATGATACTCTCCCTCCCCTCTATAATCAACTGATAGATGTTATACACATAATTGCATTTAGATAATAACAAGTTCATTTAACTTAGGGGTTCAAATGGGTGGCATGTATTAATCTTTATTTATTCATATTTTTGATTTATTAATTTAAGGCATAATTATGTGAGGAATTTTATGGGATAACTTAGAGATGCATGTTTCATTTAGTAAGGGTTATAATGTTAAATAAAAGACATTATATTTTTATTAGAAGTCAATACCAATATTTTTAACCATAATGATAAAATGATTATGAAATAAGCAATATTCTTGAAATGTAGGGCATGAAACTAACTTGGATTCAAGACATTTTCATAGCAATGATTTTTTTAATCAAGGGTAGACTTTTTGTGAACTTCATGTTTTTGTTATCATTGCATTTATTTGTTGAGGAAATTGATTGTTAGTGAGGTGATGGCCAATTGTTATGCCAAAAATGTGGAAAATAGTTATAGAACTAGAGATTCATTTATTAGAGACCTAATTTTATGGGGGTTATTTTTTCTAGCATACAAAACTTGAACTAAAGGTGATAAATGGAGGGAATATGGTTTCAAAGAGCATACTGTGGACAAGGAGAGAGTGGAAGAAAAAATTTAGATTTTGGACAAACCTAGAATACATCTTCAAGTAGGTTTTTTTATTTAAATTCATGGTTTTATCATTATAAAATGATTTATAAAAAAATTATAGCATATGTCTTTAATTTCATTGAAATGGGTATTTGTATTTTTTAATACAATTTAAAAAAATACATGGGATTATATGTAACCAATCTTGGGGATGGGTATGGCCCATCCATATGGATGAATACATATAAAATCCAACCCTTATAAATGGATGTGTATTTTTTATTTGTGGGTGGATAGATAAAATTAGGGTTTTCATTTTGGTTTTAGTTACAAAATAAATTTTTAAAACTAGTTATGACAAGTTGTAGGTTTGTTAATGACCTAGTTTTTCTTGAAACCATTCAGTTATACTTCACATTTGTTTTTTTATATGTGATATTAAAATGCCATCAAATCTATTTTTGTTTAAATAAACCTTTATGCATGAAGGTATATGGTTTATACTCTTTTTGGGTTTTAAATGATGGTTTTGGGTATCTATAGGTATTATGGTGCTTATTTATATGTCCAGTCTTGAATGAATTTTGATTTAAATATAAAACAATTATAATAAAAATATATATGTCAATAACCATGAGGATGGGTATGACCCATCCACAGGGTTGAGTACATATATACCTGAGGCTTAGGTATATGGATGAGCATTTGAATAGCTATGTGAATAATTGGAAGGCAGGGTTTTCTTAGTTGCCTATGTGAGTCTACATAGAGGAAATTATAAAGAATGGAATGGAATTTTTATTATTGTAAACTATTATTTATGATGGGTACCTTTTGGGATTGGGTGCTATTTTAAACTCATAATCTAGTGTGATGAATTGTAGGTGTTTTTTAAATATTAAATTTTTGAATTTTTTGGATATGCTTACGTATTTTCTATTATAAAATGGGTTACAAAATTTAGTGGTTATAAAATATTTAAACTCATAAATTGATTTTTTATTAGGAAGAATTTGGGTGTCTAATTTATATATCAGTGGTTAATAACTAAACTTACAGGTTTGATTTGATCAAGTTAAGACCCTAGTTGGAATTTATTACTTGGGTTAATTAAATAAAATGATATATATACTTGTATATTTATATGATTATATGTATATATAAATAGGGGTCAGAGGATGAATTCCATAAGACCCGTGTGTGTATTTGTGTATGCATATATATATATATATATATATATATATATATATATAT
>JARHVA010003828.1:1627500-1685000 GCA_037957365.1 Torreya grandis | reverse complement strand
TTGGAACATTATATAATTTATAATGTAATATTTAGATGTGTAATAATGTATACTTGTATTATTTAATGTAAATTTTATAGTTACAGTAGATCATTGTTTATTCTTGTATATGTTATGATATTTACTCTAGTAGAGGCTAATTAATAATTTGTGTATTCTATTATTATTTTATGCCTTACTATAAAAAACAAATCTATATTTCTTTATAGTGATAAATAGCTAAATGAATCATATGATCAACTTGATGGTTAAAGAATAGTTTATTTAATGAGTTAATAAAAAAAATAGTTGACCTAATTATAGTTTACCCCTTAGGGGTTGTTACATGTTTAAATTGAAGTCTATGTTTAACTTGAAGAAATGAATAATTAATTAAATGAAATCTTAAAGTTCCCTACACCATGATCTTTGGTTTTGATACATGGTTGACACATTTCAATCATGTATAAGTCATTAATTCAAATATAATAACTATAACAATAAATAAAGGCATGAAATTCAAAGTTGCTCAAGTGAAAGAAAATGCCAAAAGATTTATTGCTACTCTAGGATCATTGACACCTACTGCTACTCCAAAGAAGATATCCTAGGGTGCTCATAAATGTTTTCTTTTTTTGTCAATTCATTTATTTTTGGAAATTTTATTTTTATTATCATAAAATGTCAAAATTATAAAAAATAGAATATGATGAAAATGTGAATACTAAATGTCACATGTAATGTGAAGGTTCAACCCATTCCCTTATACATATGTGTGTGTAGGAGAAATGGATATTGTACAAGGGGTTTTTAATCTCCATTGTAATTTCTATTGAAAATAATGAGAAATAAACCTTGGGTTCAATCTTAAAACTAAGGACACAAGGGAGTTCCATAACTTTGTGTCTTGATTTTTATTTTTGGATGTGTATTTTTCCTATGTTAATGCATATCTCTCAATTCAAGTAATACTTGAATTAATATCAAATAAACATGTTAATTTTTAGAAATAATTTAATGTTTCATGTTAGATGAAATATATGTTTTATCATTCATTGGTCAACCTTCATCTTATTTTATTGTATTTTATTTGCATTTCATTTGAAAGTAGTAGAACCCAATACTCCATTCAACCTATAGATATTGTAAATAGGTTTAGTTAAGTTTTTCCTATTTTAAATAAAGGTAACTCCCCTCCAAATAGAAAATAGAATTTTGTCTCTTTCAATGTTGTGAAAAATATTATTTATCACATGTGCCAAATATTTCACCAACATGAGGAAGCTCTAATGAGCTGAAACTTTATAAATTTATCAAGGGGAGTACTTACTAGCCTCTTCCTTATTCTTCATAAGTCAATAATTATGAAATTCAGTAGTCTCTATCCATAATTTATATTAGGAAGTGTCTTCCTAAATACTTAATTAAATATTTTAACACTTCCCCTCCTAGTTCTCATTGGTATGATGCTCATTTTTTTGGTTCCATGAAAATTGGGTACACCTTCATGAGACTTGTAAACATCTTAAATAACTTAATTTGAAATTTTTCTATTGGTTTAAAATTTAACCATGAAGGTTTGATCCAAGAATGATAGAAAGCTTATGATAAGGTAGCCAAAACTCATGTCTCCAAATTCAAGTGTGATGTACTTCAAAAATCTAATAATCCCACTTAAAAAATTAAAATATGATTTTTATCCCAAAATATGAAAACAAGACTAAAAAACCTAAAATAATACATAAATTGTAAAACATATCTCATTTTTATACTACTAGGTCAGGAGCCTAACTACAATAACTATGTTTATTTTTCAAATGCACCAATAATACCATACAATAAAGACTATAAATTTTGTAAAATATATAATCCATACATTAAATTAAAGTTAAGGAGGAGAGCAAGGAAAGTGATGGAAGGAAAAAGGTAGAAGACCCCCAATTTTTTGAATTTAAGATTAGACTGGAAACCAGTCTAGGACTAATGGTACTAAGTAGGACAAACAGGGTGAAAATAAAATAAACTCAAAAAGGTAAATATAAAAGTTGCAATCCTCCAACTCAAGCAACCATGGAGAGGGTCCCACTACAAAAAGGTTATTTTCTAGGTTGTCATACCCCATCCTTATCTTGGGTGGATAGGGTTCTGGGAAAATGACCAGAGGGTCAAGATACATCTAACTTTCATCTTGAACCTTTTCTAGAAGATAAAAAGTATTGGGTACACATCCCTAATACACTTGTAAAAAAATTGGATTGAATACTCAAAAACTATCTTCTAGTGAATGTAAATAGTTTCAAACCCAATATTGATTCCTTCATAAAGTGGGCTAATAATAGATGGAAACCAAAAGGTCAAATTGACATGGCAGCCCTTTCTAGAAATTTATTCTTGATTAATTTTAACAACCAAGAGCATTGTTTCATTTTTTGTTGGGTGGATCCTAGTTTAAGGAAAAATCCAATGTCTCTTTAAGGCACTAGAAAGTAGCTACAAACCTGAATAGCGTAGTAATGGAATATGTACCTATCTAGGTCTCACTTCCCAATATTCCACTTAAATAATAAGATCCTTATATTTTAATTGGTATAACAAGGTTTTTTTACCAACCTATTAATATTTATCTAACATGTAAATCCCATCAAATAATGATTGTATCTAAATTCTAGGTATTCATGCATACTAACAAACCACTTCTCCATTATATCATGCTAAAATATAAATATGAAGTTTGGTCTAAGGGTTTTTTTATGAAAACATATATATATATATATATATATATATATATATATATATATATATATATAATATGTAATAAGTGAAACATACTTATCCATGTCTCAAAATATTATCCTAATATCCCTAAAACTCCTAAGGTAACTAAACAGGCTGATCAAGAAAACTAGATCCCAAGGTTATGGATATTATTCTAGAACCGAGTGAAAAAGTTGTTGACTCAATTGATCTAATAAATTATTCATTGAAATCTCTAAAAAATCCTTCCCTAAATTTTTTTGAGAACATTATCTCACCTTTGTAACACCCTTATTAACCCATAAGTTGAGGTTTCTTGTGATACAAGGTTATCCAACCATGGAAACAAGATTGTAAATCAGTGTGGGGGACCTTAGTCCCTCATGATATAAATAGAATCAACCCATAATTCATGATTTATGGGCTATAAGAAACATTGGTGAATCATATCTAACCCAAGGAGCTTCTACTATTATTGAACTAATAATATGCAACCCTTTTGAACCTCTTCGCAACAAAAGCCCTTTATTTCAGGAAATAGATAAGGAAGGCCCCCTATGCTAATAAAGAAAACCTAAGGTAGAATATACCCCATAAGTAGGAAGTGGAGATCAAAATAAAACCACCCCAACTTAGTTTAGAATATCTACTCAAAATAAGGTGTAAGAAACCTTGACTAAGGGAATTAGAGTTATTCAAAAAAGGCAAGAATCCCACTCAAACAAACTAGGTCAGTTATCTAAAATCACCCCTTTTCAAGAATCCAAAGGTGAAGAATAAATTTATACCTAGGATAAAACCAAAAAGGGTAAAAATAAAATTGAGGTAGGGGATGGACCCAAGCACTTAATCAAGACTCCAAAGCAAATTGTCAGGAAGAAGGAAATAACTAGTGAAATAGCCAAGGGTAATCAAATGACACTTAAATTCACTAGATAAAAAAAATGAAACTCATTTATTATAATTTTAGAGAGTTAAATATCACCATAAAATATAATTTAGTTAATAATATTATAAAAATGAGTGAGTCTCAGGTTATTATTTTTCAAGAAACTAAAATGTCTGATGAATGTTTGAGAAATGTATTCATAAATTATGGATTAGGTCCAACCACATCAATTTAAATTATAAAGGTGACTTAGGTGGAATTAAAACACTATGAAACTTTCAATAATTTTAATGGGAAGTTATTGTTAAGAACAATAATCATTTGGTGATTCTTTTCCAAAATGAACAATCAAAACAAGAATGGAACTTAACTAATATCTACACCCTCATTTCCAGAGTGGTAATGAAAATACTTTGGGATTATTTTTTGGCATTTAAAAAATTATCAATCACTATAAATGGATTTTTAATAGTGATATTAACATCCCCATAACCCCAATGGAAAAGAGAGGTAGATTGACAGACTTTTTGAAAAGCATGGTAGAGCTTAATGATTTCATCTATGAACTAGGCCTAGTAGATGTTGAAATCAAAGGGAAATAATTCACATGGATAAATATAATAATAGGCTTAGATATAATTTAGGTAAGGCTTGATATATTTTTAGTGTCTCTAAATTGGGATATTCATTATTATATATCTTTATCCTCTCTTCCCAGAATCAGTTCAGACCATAACCTTATCATCTTTGAAGGGGAAATGGTTCCCAAATTCAAAAATATTACCATTAGATTCAAAAACATGTGTCTTAATCACCCCAACCTCTTTGAATCTATAAATTCATGGTCGTAATAACCTTTATCAAGATTGGATATGTATATATTAATTTAAAAACTTAATCATTTAAAGAACAAATTGAAAATATAGAACAAGGAGGTCTTTGGCAATATTTTTACTCAAAAAAAAGATAGAGGAGGAAATTATAACTTAGATAAATAGAACAATATATTTCTATTTATGGTTCTAATGAAAAATCTTATGTAAATATAAATTAATTACTCAGCAAATACCACAATCTAGAAGAAAAAGAAGAATATTTATGGTAACAAATGTCTAAATGCTTACAGATGAAGGAAGGGCATAGAAATACAAAAAAAATAATCAATAGGCTTATAGAAATAGAAATATAAATTTGATCTCTAAGTTATTTCTAGATAATGGATGTAAATGTAAGGACCCTAATGATACCAATGCCCAAATCATCTCTTACTTCATAAATTTTTTGAAGGAAAGCAGCTTGCTTTAGGTAAGTGTGGAAAAAAAATTCTACATAACATTCCAAGTCTATTAATGTCAACCAAGAATGTAGAACTCATAAAACCTCCTTAACCTAATGACATCAAAGCAATGGTGTTTTCTATGGAGGGAGATAAGGCCCCAGGACCTGATGGTTTTCCACCTCTTTTATTTCAAAAAGTATGGGACATAATTCACTTGGAGGTAGAAGACATAGTTATAAATATTTTAGAGTTGGTACTATTCTAAAGGAGATGAATAATTTGTTCTTGGTTCTTATTCCCAAAAATATAGGAGAGAATCAACTTAAATATTTTAGATATATAAGTTTATATACTTTGACCTACAAGATTTATTCCTTGATTTAAGTTAAAAGGATCCTACCCATTCTTGAAAGAATCATTAATGAGCACTAAGGGGCCTTTATTTTTGGGAGACAAATCATGGATGGCATTATCACTATTCATGATGCCATTCATTCTACTTATACTTCTAACAAACAATATATGTTCATCAAGCTCGACATGAATAAGGCCTATTATAGAGTATTATGGAGGCTATTGGATAAAACTCTTCAAAAATTTGGTTTCAATTAGTTCTTTTAAAACCTTATTTATAGATACATATCTATTCCTAAATTTTATATGTTTGTTAATGGTGTACCAAAAGTTTACTTCTCATCCACCATAGGTATGAGACAAAGGGATCCCTTATCACCATATTTTCTCATTATCCTCACTAAAATGTTGGGTAGGCATATTCAAGATGCAAAACACAAGCTCTCATTAGTGGGATCACAATGGCTCATAACATTAGTCTAGTTACTCTTGAGAAACTCACTAATGATACTTTATTACTTTGGGAAGCATCAGTTGTTAAAGAAAACTTTTCAAAGAAATCCTTACTGACTAAGAAAAAGTATATAATCAAGCTCAATATTCTTCATAAACATGCAATAAGGTATTAAAAAAAAGCTAGCTTCTATACTTCATTGTAAGATAAGTATATCTCCTTCTACACACTTGTGGATACCCCTCTTTATAGGGAAACTAAAGGTTGAATATTGGAATCCTCTTATAAATAAAATTCAAAATAAATTAGTAGGATGGAAAGGCCATCTACTTTCCCAAGTAGGTAAGCTATAAAATCTAAAAATCTCAATCCAAAGCATTTCGATCTATTTTATGTCCATTTTTAAGTTTCCAAGTAAAATATATTAAAAAATTAAGCATATCCAATTCAACTTATTATAAAAAGGATCAAAGGAAAAAATCATGTTCCCACTTGTACAAATGGACAAATCATGCCTTCCTAAATCTAATGGCAGATTGGGTGTCATAAAGTTGATAAATATGAGCCAATCCTCTCTTAAAAAATTGTGCTGAAAATTTATCAAAGAATATAAATAATAAACCCATATTATTAAGGAAAAATATATGTAAGGCAATAATGAGGGCAGCCCCCTCTAGGAGGAAGGTCTAGTAGATGGTTCAGAGTTCTAGAAGGCCATCGCTTGCAAGAAAAGAACTATTTAGAAAGGATTTAGATGGAAGATTAGAAATGGGGAAATAATGGATTTTTGGGGATAATCCCTGGATTTATCTAATCCACTTAGGGAATCAAGACTCATGGACAAATCTAATACAGATATTTAAAACCTCTTAGGGTGCTAAATTTAATAACTATTGGTCACTAGAAAATGGGATTACTAAATGGAAACCTCTTTAAATATATTTAGTTAATGAGGAGGGTCCCTTATCTTTACAAAGGCTAAACATAAAACTTTAGTATATTCACATCTCTTGTCTCCTAAAGGATGACATTCTAATCTATCTAGTTGAAGAGAGTGTCTCTTTCTCATATAAATTAGGATATATGGTAGATCTAGAACTTTAATAAGAATTGGATGTTTGGTGTCCCATTTAGATTAGACATTTAATTCCTAAGATCAACATATTCTACTACATGGCAGTCTAAAATAGGATCCTCAGAATTAATAATTTAGTCAATTGGGGAATGAACATCCTCAATCATTGTGCCCTTTATTAATTTTATAAAGAGTCTATTAATAATCTCTTCTTGTAATGTGCTTTCAAGTTTTCTAACCTAAATCTTCTAGTTCAATACTTCCTTCTTTCTTGGGTGTGGTCCAGTTATATTTAGGATCTAGTCATTCAATGGAAACCACACTGGGGTATACCTTCCCTATCTTTATTATCTCCTTATACCATACTTACTTTGGTCCATCTAGAAGGTGATAAATGATCATATTTTTATAGATATAACTTCTTTTATAGGATCTAATTTTTGGCATTTGTGTTCGTCAATCTTAGAGGATTGGAATTCTTTTCATCGTAAGGACAAACCCAGAGATCCTCTACTAATTCTTCCATTTTATGCTATTGGAAACTCTCCTAAATTGTATAAATTCCTAAGTCTCTATCATTGAAACACTCAACAAAGTGATCACACCCCTCAATTTGGTGGATGAAACTCAACTTCAATGAAGCCTTTAAAGGTAATCGAAGAAATGTATAGGGGGAGGTTTTATCAGAGACCATGATGGGAAAGTAATCACTACCTATGTTAGACCTTTGGGATAATAAACTAATCATGTTCCTAAAGTTATAGCAACCCTTTGAGGCATTCAATGTAATTCCTATTCATGCATTCCTAAGTTATTTATTAAGGGAGAATCCCTCAATATCCTAAACACTTTATTGAGAAAAATCAACCCTTTTAACACCATTAATTCCATAATTGATGAAACTTATTTTTTATTTTAACCTTAGCTGAGATGTATGTCATCGATGTCTACCTTGAAAGTAACACTAATTTTGGTTTCTTATCAAAATATGGGGTTAAGATGGATAGGATGGCCATGTGGGATGCTAATAGCTCCATCCTAACCTAACTTTGAAATATCATTAAAATGATGGAATGGATGAGTCATAATTACTTAGTGAGCCAATCACACATGGGACATTTAATTTTAGGTGTGCAGAACCTCTTTCCCTTATAATATTATCATTACAATTATAAAGACTGTAGATATTTAATTCATAAAATTAATAACCTATTTTAAGCTTGATAGTTATAGGTTAAGACTAGAATTTCCCCTAATCATATTCAAAAAAGAATAAATAGTTTTCAAACTCAAATAGGGTGTGATCGAGACCACCCAGACCCTATTTCATGTGCCAAAGTTTAGGGGAACAAGAAGGTTTGGAATAAAATTTGTAAAGGGGGCCTCACTAAATTTATGTACAAGATTAAGGGACACAATGAAGAACTCTCAAAGAATTTTGTTCTTACATTGCATAAATGAATAGTTAGGATGAGGGGTGTGAAAACTTTGGTGATTGAAAAAATTGTTGAAGTTACTCAGATGTCATGTGAGGGGGTGAAAAAGCTTTCAAAGATAGGATCTATAAATTGAAGATGATATATAAGTTTTTTTTGAATGAATGTAGTGCTAAAGATAGGTAAAAATGGCTTTATATGATAGGATCTCCTAACCTTGGGTAGAGATATGTATAAAAATAATTAAATATTAAACCCTTGAAGGTAAGGATACACTAATTTGTTTGCACCATCTTTTGTTTCTCAGTCACCTTTATGGGTATAAGATCAGTTTAACTTTTTATATTTAAAGTCTTTAGAATCCATGACTCTAGCCTATTAGATTAGTGATAATAATTAAATCATCCACCGTATACTCATTATGATAGTTGTTTATTATGGTGAAACCATGAATGGGAAGCGTATCCCCCAGTTAAAGACCCCTCAGCTGAAGGCACCCCATCTAATGACACCCCTATTAAAGACACCCTAGTTAAAGACCCATTCAAGGATGAATCTAGTCTACTAAATAAATAAGAATGGTAACATATCAATTCCCTCCCCTAATCCTTCTCCCCATTTTCCATCCCCATCAATTCTTCCTTCAAGAACCCAAATAACTTTTCCCCTACTTCCACAAGTAAAAAGCCCATAACTATTGTCATATCCTGGAAAGAGGATGATGGATTTAGGAGCATAAAAAATAATAAAATGGTGGATAAAAACATTGAATGTATAAAAATGATATTATTATTTATATATAAACTATAATATATAGGTAGGTCCATGGCCTCTCTCATAAAATATTGGAATGACCTAAATTATGAAACTATCAAACTTAAGTAGGAATTGGACAAGGAAAAGAAAGTCCCTCTATGGGAAAAATAAAGTAATGTTGGGCCAAGTTAGGAACATAATGAATATAATTATCCTAATATAAAATCCAAAAGTAACATGAGAATACCTTAGAAGAATTCCAAATAGGCTCTCTTAGAAGGACCCTACAAATGAACCTATGGAAGAATTAATTAAGAATTCCTATTGGTGAAGAATAAGGAAAAAAACCAGTTACATCACATGATAAATATAGTTATGATTAATTATAATTTTATATCTAGGTTTATTTTTTTTCTTTTTGTATTTTAATTTCTTGTTGAACTATGTCAGTTTAGCTTAAGGACTTATGTTTTATAGCTTGTGGGGATTTGTTATTCGACTATGTGTCTTTACTTATATTAAACTTCTAATTATTGGAGCCTTGTAAAACCATATTTATTTTACCTATCTAATAAAAAATATAAACCATACCTTATGTTATTACCCATATATTCATCTAACTACATCAACCATACCATATAGGATGGACCACGATTTCATTTATAATACATCAACCATTTATAAAACTACACCATTCATGTTTATCCTCTAAATTAACCATCCATCCCATATGATATAATTTGGTTTGTAAATTTCATAGTGCACTATCCATACCATATTATATCAACCCATAATTTAACCATCTACATCATCTATACCATATAGTGTCGTCTAATATTTTTCATTCCCTTTGAAAACTGTATCAACCATGATCATATATTTGTCTGTCGATAGCAATTTTTTTCTTGGCCATAATAAACACCCTTTCTCTTATTTTTTTATTTTTTAAATTACCCATCCCACATCCCATATTTATGTTAATTTTTAAGTGTTCAATAAAATTCCATTACATAGATTTACCCTAACACCTAGATTTCCTAATCTAATTCATTTTTATCCAAAAAGACAAAACATACAATAAATTCACCACATACCTATAGAGATAAAAAAAACCACTATGATACATCCACCAACATATATATATCCTCATACAAAAGACAAAAAAGTTTAAATCACCAAATATGGATGTAAAAATCTCTCTATTTTTCAATAATAAAAAATGTGCAAATGAATCATTTTCACTTATTTATATTAAAATTTTCAAATCTCATAGTTTTTTATTATTTACTATGAGATTCCTTTTATTTCTCACAATTTTTCTTATATAGGTCATTCCAAAAAACCTAAAAATTATTTTCAATACTAGTAAGAGATATATTTTATAGGCACCAACAATTTTTTTTTACAAAAAAAATAGAATTGTATCTTCTTTTTAGGCCCACCTCTCATTAATCTCATTAAACACCTTACATTACTAATGACACACATATAATTATATAAAATAATTAAGGTAAGATAAGTTAAATATTTTTTCTATTATTTACTTTCATTTATTTCAACATTCCTTTTCAGTTATTCTCTTTTGTGTTGATTTGAATCTTTCCCAAGGCACCATCATGTGTTACACTACTGTGACATGCAATGATCTTTGAGTTGGCATATGTATACATATAATATTTTTCAATTTATCATTTGATAATTATTTATCTTGTAGTGGCTTGTTGATAATAAAATATCCCTATTGTATGCCTTAAAGGGTGCATTAAGAATGGTGTGGGAAAGGCTCATGGTGATTTGCAAGAGATGATGTTATTATATCACAAATACACCATTACTAATATTAATTTGATATATTTTAAGGGTCTATCCATCTTTCCATTCTATATAATTCATATATATAACTTCTATTTTTCATATATCCTATAGTATCAACCTATATGGTACCATATATTTCATACCTTTATCCTTCATGTATTGTATTTACCTACCCAATATAGTTCTATGTGCATTTTTTGGCATTTATATTGTATCAATCTAGCCTATATTGTGCTATGATAGTTGACATATTTGAACTATATCAACCTAGTTGATATATTTAGATTAGATTTTAAGGTATTCGAATTATGTGTGTGTTTGTGTGTGTGTGTGTGTGTACGGGGTCACATTTCATTGATATGATATGATATCACACTCAATCATTATATTATTTATCACATTGCACTCTAAGTAATTATATGGAGAGTTAGTGGATTATATCCTTATCTTTAGAAGTCTTGTCTTGTGGTGTCATTGAATCTCAATAGGAGGAATCATTGGGAGTTCCTCACTAAGGATATATAGATCTTCATCTATCCATTTGAGCTCTTCAATCTACAACATTATCTTCAAAATATCCCCTTGAACCAAGGGAATATTGATGCAATGATGGACCCACTCCAAGGTACTTATTTCTATCTCTACACTATTTCATTTATTTACTTACTATATTATACATTGTTTATTTCTTTGTGAATGAATTTATATGTATCCTTGTTTATGATTTATCTATACTAAATAAGATGGTGTAACCATAATATTTCTTGAAATTTACACAAATCACATCAAGTTGCATATACACCCACTTGGTTGACCATTCCACCTTAACCCTTTAAAACAATTATGACCCATATTTTAATTTATTTTTTACCCCTTTAAACCTGTTTTCTTTAAAACCATAGTTTATAACCATTTATGTTTGTTGAGTTCTAGTGAGATATATATCCTTGTGTCACAAGATTAGGATTTGAAACCATTTCATCTTGACATTTGATTATTAGGTAACAGTTTACCCTTTGATAGATATAAAAAATAATTATTCCTTAATCGATTATCCAAGTATACACAAGCTCTGTTCTATTGAGTTTATTTGAGTCCTAGTCTATGGAGAGAAAGATGATAGTTGTAGGTCATCCTAATCCATGCATGTATTCTAGTGAATCCAACATGAAAATAGTGGTATCATGGTATAAGAGGATCTAAATTAAACATATTATAAAATCATATTTATTATTTGAGTTTAAGACCACATGCCCTTAAGCTTTCACTAAGTTAATAAACCTATGCATGTAGATATCATATGTGTCTAGTGATAACCATGTGAGTGACCCTATATATGATTAAAAACTACCATGTTGCTATATCACCTCCTCCCAACCCTTCTAGTACTACCACCTAAGAAGTATCCTTCTCTTATCACTAGAGCTCCTTGGTAGCCTATCTAACTAATTAAAACTAGCTTACATATGCTTTAGCTATCAATACCACATGATCATTTATCCCTATGGGTTCATGTTGAAGAAGAACATTGTGTAAATACTTAATTTTAGGTATCCTCCATTAGTAATCCAATATATATCCTCCTCATCCATCATAGTTAAAAAATGTAAATCAAATCAAAATTAGATATCTTGCATATATATCAAAAAAATTAGCATATCTATCACTATTACCTAGTATGAATATCTCTACCTCTATGAAATGAAGGTGATAGCATAAATATAATTAGTGATATTAGTACCATCACCATAACCACATAAGAATATTATTTTCACATCTAAGTGTTAGCACAAATCCTTTCCATCTCCCTCATCAGACCATTATATCTTGTTGAGTTGATATGTGCACACACCAGTATATGGTCTAACAATCTATTTAAGCTGATTAAGGATCCCTCTATTATCTTTAAGGTTTGTATACCACTTCACCACATCCTCTTTCATCTTAGATTATTTAATACCACATCCATCATCATCTCACCAACATGTTCTAATGAAGTCTCACCACTAGGACCATAGTTGGCACCCCTTATAACACCACTCTCATGGCTCCCCTACATGTCTCAACTAAAAGGCTAGGAAAACCAAATGTGTTAAGAGGTTTGAAAGGATATCATATCATGGGATATAACCTTAAAGGTGAATATATATGAACTAATTATTTCATTTATTGATTTGACTATGTCCCCTCACCTATACTATGGTGGATGATAGCCATGCTATAAGGAATCCATGTAATTTAATCCCACATGATTGTATCTAGTGTAATATAATGTGATATATCTTAAACAAAATGGTCATGATCCCACCTCATTACTCACTAGAGATAATCCTCTATAATGTGAATAAGTCATGCTAGTGTATACATTAGGAAAGTCTCATCTAGACAACTAGAAAAAAGTATACCAAGCCCATCATTTTTTGGCCCCTACACAAAAGATATAAAAATAATACACTAGCTACACCCATATAATATCTCTTATGTAAAAATGATTTTATTTACTCTAGCTTTAAATGATACAGAGCTAGAATGTATAGTGGGATGACCCAATCTAACTTATAACACAACATGCATATGGTCATAATCCTAAACAATGCCTTCTAGATGTCTAGAATGCATAACATGTAAACCCAAAACAATCATAAGATGAACTTAAACTCATTATAACTATCTAATCAAATATCCCATTGGGATAACATTCATATCTCATCTACATTCTATCATTCACTTCACAATATATGTTTTCTAATAATAGGTTGCCCTAGAATCATATGGACATGCTCTAAGGTGATATCCACATTAATAATAACCCCATCCACCACCCACCTAAATGTGTGTGGATAATAAAATTGAATATTTATATCATATCAATCTTGTACATTTGATAAATATCAACCAAGGTTGTACCCTTCATTTATATACTTCCCTAGTGCTCAAAATCTCACATTCAACATATCATTCTGCTAATTGCTTCTCTTAATTTGATCCATATCATTATGATGACATAGGTATCCTATACCACACAAAAATATTAAAAAATGATACACATGCATTATTTTTAGTTTCATATCAATACCTATTTTCTCATTATCTTGACATTACAAGTCATAGAGATACATTACCATCGATGGTACTATCCAAATCTTTATCTAGTGTCCAACAATCAAAATTCACTTAAATTATAAAATTATCAAAACACATGGTCTGGCATAATTATCTTATTTAACCCTATTATGAGATATTTTCAAAAGGTTTATATATATATATATATATATATATATATATATATATATATATATATATATAAGTGTAAGCCTTATCATTTCTCATGTACTAAATAACAAGTAAACACCTATTAAAACTAAATAAATCAACATTAAAAACACTTTAATCTACCTTATCCATCCATATTTTTATATCAATCATAGGATTAATCATATCATATGTGTAAATCATTAAAATATAATCCCATAAGTGATATTTATCAAATCACAACCTAGATCATTGTATGAATCTTCGTATATTATAATTCACCTTTTTACATAAAATTTATCACACATATGAGAGAACTACATGATTTTTAGGTCCTCTTTGGAGTATTGGCTATGTAGGAAAGACCCTTTAAAAGTGGAGTCTTTGGGGTAACTAGACACCATGAACCCTCTAGCCCTTTTTTTTTGAAAACACATTTCAAGGGTGAATAACAGTGAAGAGCTAGGTTTTGATCAATTAGTGAAGATAGACAACCTTTATTCTATATCTTAATACATAATTATAAAGGAGATAAAAAAACCTAAAATGAAAAAGTTGGTCGCATCCAGATCTTGTCATTATGTTATACTAAACACCTATGTTATAGACAATACCATTAATATTAGTGTCCAGATCTGATGGTAGTGTCCATTGACATATAAGTAAAGTTTATAGAATCTAATGATAGATACAAAACATTAATCCTACATACTTTACACTTGTTCCTAGTCTAGATCTATTTGTGCACAGTAAATTAGCTAATTAACATTGTTTTTCATCTATTGTAATATCTTTCAATGGTTGTATGTTACTATTTTTATAAATATAAGATATATAGATTTATAATTTTTTATATAAGTCTTATATTAATTGGCCTATTATACATTAGTTTATCACCCTTATGTTATAACTACTTTTATATTTTTAACCCTAGATACCCCACAACCTAAAATTTAGTTTTAAACATTTTGTGAACCTGATTATGATTTCTCATTTAAAAATAATTAGAATTTTACTTCCTAAAATCATGTTTAATATGGATACATATATTAGTTATTTATTTATCCAATAGATAGTGATAGTCATTATTTGTTATGTTAAATTAATCAATGGCATCATCCAATATAATAATAAAATACATAAATATAAAGAGGGTGTTAAAAAATATATAATATGTTAATCTCTATTTACAATTATTTTTTAAATAATGTAATTTTTTTTCCAAATACCAACATTCTTGCTCCTAAACCTTTGTTCGTCCTAGAGCTTGTTTGAGTGATCGCTACCATACCACTCCCATTATTCACCCATGGATTGTATTCAATTCCATGGTCCACGTTATCACTACATGAAGAGAAAAGGGTGACCAACCTACCCCACCACATTTTAATATACATTAGGTTCATCCTAAGCCTAAACTAGTGATAAAATGTAAATGATATGATCTTGTCAAACAACTAAGAAATACACATGCTAAGATTTCAATCCTTGAGATTTTAAAACAATATGTTATATGTAAGGATATCTTATATGAATTATTGTGTGAAACACAAAGACCAAGTGATATAGAACCAACTTAATTTGAAAATATTATGCAATATCTAAAAAACATGTAAATCTCATTACCGTTGATCTAAAATATTTACCATCAAAATATATTATTAATCAAGATTTGCCTTTATTTATACAAGTGCATATATATAACAATGGAACCAAAAGGGTGATAGTTGATAATGGATATGGTATAAATATTTATGGCACATAATTCTTAATGACCATGGGTATTAGAACCAATCTTATTCAAAAATGATACATGCATATCAAAATATTTGATAATTCATTTAGTCCTCCTATTGGATAAATCACATTAGATGTGACATTGGGACAAAAACTTATTCCCACTACATTCTAAGTAATGTCTCAATCATTTAATTATAACATAATTTTGGGTTGATATGAGGTTGTCTCATCTACATTACATTTATGTATCAAATTAATACATGATGGGACCCTATTAATAGTGCCTACCAATGCGGAACATTTCAAAAAAAAATCAAATGTTACATTCCAACACATAAGGGATTCCTAAACTCATACCACCAAAGTAATATATTCCAATTAAAATCATACTAACTTATGAGATGGGTGAATCAAGAAAAATAATTCATTTAAATCAATATGTTTATAAGGCACTAGATATTGAGATACATATGGATACATGATTAGAATAAGAATCATTACCAAAGGAGACAATGATACCAAACCAATAACAAAATCCAACATTTAAGCTAAATTTATTGGTTAAAACTAAAGAACAATATGGAAAAGTTTGAGATTACTATGATATTGATGATGAACTTCCTCTTATTATGATGGATGAATAATTGTAAAAACTAATTTTTTATTCACTTGAGCATGTTTAGTATAACCTACTCATACCTACAAGTCCTAGTACATACAATTTAAATTTATCACCAGAGGATACAAATTCACATTCAGATAAGTGAAAGGAAAAATTATCAAATAAACATATAAATAGTTATTATTTAATCCATCCTTCTTGGATAAAAACATTTATCCAACCTTACAAGGTAAAAATGTAGATACATTATGTGAATAATGTGGAGTCCTCTCTTAAAGATCCACACTATATTTTGTATATCATAATAAAATAAGTTGAATATCATTATTTATATGTTATTTAAGCATAAGATTATATATTTTCTTATTAGCAGACACATATCAATAACTTAAATCATTCATAAATAGGGGTCAACATATTGTAACTATCATCAGATTCCTAGCCATGATGCAAATCAATGTGAGGAATTGAAAAACCAACTTTAGTAATACAAATATGAAGGATGTATAATGATCATACCTAAAAAATATAAAAGACCTATAATTTTTAATATTTCAAATGAATAAAGTGCAATGAACCATAATTATAAATGTCCACACCTTGAGGATATAAATACTCTTATAAATTTTGATGGGCTCTATCATCCACATATCGATATGGATTTATAAAATTGGGATAAAATTTATAGCACCACATTCTTCCAACATTTAGGACATAATATAAATGAGATACATTATTCTCCACTACTACCAGAATCTATTGGATGCATCATACTACCCATAGAATGTGGACCTAGTGTTTTTTATACTATCATTTGTGTTGTGAATGAAGAACCACACTTCACTTGTCATCATGGTCAGTATTAGTTGTCTGAGATGAATGAAATTATGAATACTAAAAAAAAATTCCTCGCTTTCTATTTCAAAGATAAATAAATCTATGTCCCACATGATGGATATGATAATAGGCCTGTAACAATAGATGTTGGCACCAATTTACCATAAAACATTGAAACATTGGAAATGTAAAAGCATAAACATTAGTGGCAAGGAAAAGGACCAAAAGGACCACCATATAATCATTTATCTCCTAAGTGAGAGGAATCATCTCATTTAATTATATTTCAACTTTTAAAGTCAAAAAAAGTATTGAAAAACACAAAAAAAGTTTAAATAATTCAAAAATACCAACAATATTTAGCATGCCCAAATTTTATTAGCTCTTTGTCATATATGTTATTTTATTTATGTTATTAGATATCATTAAATTTCATTCTTATATGCACATATGTTTCACATACATTTGAGTGTGATATAGACACCCCCAAACACATAATATATACACTTCTAGATATTAGACATTTCCTCTACTCATGTCATATAGTACATTTGGGGCATCTACCTTTTCTATCATGATTGATACAAGTTTAATATCTTTGTGATCCTTTATACATTATCATGTTTGAGATTATAAACCTTACACATGTCTATATCCATGTTCATATTCTTCATAATGTATTTGATAGGCTAAGATAAATAACATTTTTTGTTAACACATATATGTATAAAGTAGTATAATATCATTATAATGGTTTCTTATAATTCATTTATTCACATTATCACTTCCTTGAGTGTATTACATTTATTTCTATTTTATTTCATTTGGAACATTTTAATATGTCATTCCTTTCAAGTGTACATAATTTGAACATGCCCCTTATATAATTTCTCCTTGGACCATTCATTTGCATAACATTGAGTGCTCTTATGTGTGTTCTTGCCTGATTGTTGAACTTGTATTATGACCCTCTATACATTACCATGATTTATATCATGCATTTTTGGACTTGATGTGATCATGTACTATGAGCCTAATTGATATATATACTTCGACATGTTATATCTATATGCTACATGTTTCATACATAGGTTATATAGCTACCTTCTCTTTTTGAGGTAAGGCACCTACTAGTTTCTATTTCCATCAACTTCAAAGGGTGTAATTTTAGTGGGTGCATGTCAAATAAGGTATGGCCTCCATATTTTCATAATTTATTAATTTTAGTGGGTTCATGTCATAATAACAACACCTCCACACCTATATACCTTCTTAATTTTTAGATTACAATGGAGGCATCTCATAAGAACATGACTTCCATAATTATACACATTTTTAGTTTCCAAATTGTAGTGGCTATATGCCATAAATATTTTACCTCCACATTTATACACCTTCTTATTATCTCCATATATCAATTTAAAAATATCATAAGAACATGACTTCCACATTTTCACAATTTCTAGTTCAATTTCTTGATTCAGATATACAATTGGGTCATAATCCTACACAATGCATTGAATTTTGCATAGATTATTAACATTTTTTTAGATATATGACACATATAATCCAACTTTTACCTCTCATAGGCTCATATTCTAGTCTATTGCACCAAAAAATTAAAAATATATACCAATTATACCAGGATGTACTATTATCAAACCTTTTTTTATTGTAGTAGTTGGTTAATTTTATGGTTGAAGTATTAAATCATTAATCCTTACTATATTTAAATATTTGAGTGATTTAATCATATAGTCTCACTATATTTATAATATGAGTTTATTATATCACTCACCCTCACCAAATTATATATATATATATATATATATATATATAATTTGGTGAGGGTGAGTGATATAATAAACTCATATTATAAATATAATAAACTAATATGAGTTTATTATATCACTCACCCTCACCAAATTATATATATATATATATATATATATATATATATTCACACTTGAGTTTTGTGATTGATATATAATGAACTTAATGGATATGTCATAACTCATCCTTACACCATATTAGGGATATAATAACCTCCAATATCCTTATTTATATGTCTAAGGTTCAGGTTTTAACTTCATCCAACTCTAAAACTTCATAAGGAATCATCTATACCAAGTCAAAGCATAAAGAGAAAACACATTTGCATCAACACACAAGTGTACTCCTTTGTTTTCTTTCTTTTCAAACATTTCAATTATTTTAAATTTCATAATATATTCATTGATTTATATTATAAAATATTTTTATTTATAGGTCATACCCCAAAAAATTACTCAAGGTATACTAGATCAAAGGCAAGGTATGTTACACACACCGAGTACATATTTATTTCCTTTAATTCCTAATTTAATCTTGATGAATTACTAGATTAAAGTGGGGGGGGACAAATTTAGATGCTAAAATTGAATATTTATATCATCTCAGTCTCATATATTTGAAAAACATCCATCAAATATCAACCCTTTGGTTCTATACATCCCTACTTCCAAAAGAATAGTATTCACAATTTCATTATGCCTAATTACTTATATTTTAGTCTTATACATATCATTATGATTACCCAAGTATCATATACTACATAAAAAACTTAAAACTTGATAAACATCCTTCACTATCAATTTCATATTAATACCTATTTTTTATCCCTCTAGACACTACCAACCATAAAGGGACACTACTACCAATGGTAGTGTCCAGATCCTTATATATTATATAGTAGCCAAAACTAATCAAAATTAAAAAATTATCAAAACCCATGAGCTGGTCTAATTTTATTATTAAACCCTACTCTAAGATATTTTTAAAAGGTGTGATATAAACACAAGTTTAAGCTTTTTCCTTCATCATATAGTAAATACTCTTCAAGAAACTATTAAATCTAAATCAACTGACTACCAAAAAACTCTATTGTATTGTATTCATCCAAATCATAAGAGAAATCATATTATAGGTTTAAATCATTAAAAATCATTCCATGAGTGATATTTTAAAAATAACAAGCTATATCACTACATTCATCTTCATATAGTTTATTTCACTATTGTGCACACACTTTCCAACACATAGGGGATAATTACATAAGGTTAAGGCCCTGTTATGTAATTAGTTATGAATATAATTCCTATTTAAATATGGGTTTTTAGGGTACATCAAAACTATAATCCCACTTACCCATTTTCAATAAATTCATTCCAAGGGTGAATAAGTGTGAATAGTTAGGGTTTGATAAATCATCAAAGAGTGATAGTTTATATCCCAAATCTGAATACATTAGCCTAAAGGTGACATAAAACTTGTAATAATGAAGTTGGTCACATCTAAATCAAATAATTATTTTATATTGGATACCTATATCATATTCAGACATGAACATCAAACATAGTACCCAAATATAATGGTAGTGTTCATGACCATAGAAGTACAATTTATAAAATCTAACAAGTAAACTAAAATATTTATATTACATAGTTTACACTTGTTTTCAATAAATCAACTAAGTAATATTATTTCTTATTTATTGAAATATCTTAAAATGGATTTTCTTTACTATTTTTTATTAATATTAGTTATATAAATTTAGAATATTATTTAAGTTTGTTATTAATTAGCTAATTATAGATTAGTTCTTCACCCTTGTGTTAGAACTACTTATATATTATTAATCCTATATACCCAACTATCTAAAATTTAGTGTTAAACAACATGCCAATGAGTCTCTCTCATTTCCCTAAAAACACAATGATAATCTCTAGGATAAGATGCACATGACACATCTATGTAATTCATCTAAGGTGTAGAGTGATAAGTTACACCTGATCTACCACTAATAGTCTCTCTAGTAGATTAAACATCCAAATCATATCAATTCACATCCATAGTATTCATATCCTATAAAAATATATAAAAATGTCTCATTGATAGTCATGTAGATCACTATGTATTCAGACACAGTCCACAAAGAAGTAAATATAACTTTGAAATAAAAGTTTTTAGTAGTTATAAAAGGGAATGAGATAGTTAAATTGATTTTTTAATAACCCTATAAAATTTTTAATTTTTTTAAAAAACCATTTGAAGGGCTTACAAACCTAATTGCTTTCTTAACAGTCTGACATAGTCTTTTAAATGTAAATTATTCTACACAATCACGCAAGAATTTTGTTAGAAGACATGGATAGTAGCCTTAAGAGGAATAAATTATGATTTAGAGAGTTGTGTTATGAGTATATATAGATAAAAAAATAATCACAATCATGTGAAACCCATTTTCAAGAGTGCAACCCTCAATTTTACCTTCTCAAGACAATCTGACTATAATAAATCATGTTCTAGGGTTTGGGAGTATAAATTCATATTATGAGAATTATAATCATCAAATCCTCATGAAATTTTGTCATAATTTAAAATTTATGTTTTTATATAGTATTTTTGGGTTTATATATTGATAGGGTACGAATTTGTACCATTAAAAATTGACTGTGTGTGAAAAGAATAAACAGTGTCCTAATAGGGCTAATTTGAGACCTAAAAGGGACTAAAAGGGAGGTCAAAATATTGAATCAAGGTATTAAAATTTTTATATATAAATATGGGACTAAATGGTATCATTATATGATTTTTTTTTCTAATACAGGTCTATACATGATCGTACCCTAGAATATAAGAAGAAAAAGGGCTAGAAGGAGGATCTAAGAATGTGGTTAAAAAGTGGAATAGTAGATAAGAGTTATTACTGGTGTTTGGATATTTAATAGATGTAAATTAGGTCCTATTGAGAATTTTGAGGTTAATTTAAATATACATAGAGATAAGAGAAGCCTAAACCAATTTTTTGGGCTAAGTAACTATAGGTTGAAATCAAATGAAGGTGAGGGAACACCAAGAACATAGAATGTGGAAGTAGGCAAAGATGAGAGATTGAGAGGGAATGTAAATGAAAGTTGAAAGAAAACATTGGGAGATATCATATATTCATGAGGTAGAGACAAAGAGTCTTATATAATAAAATATCAAGAACCAAATAAGCAAAATCAGAGAAGGAAGACACCTTAGCAGAGGTAAGAGGTGAAGTTTTATGAATTTATTATTTTCATTCATTGATGACCAATTGTATGAATCCATCTACATAATTTATACATTTTCCTATCATTCCTAAATACATAATCATTGTATTATGGTTTTCAAGTATTCTATTAAGTTTTTTTTATCTCCACAGTGTTTCTAAAGATCAAGGTTTTTATCTATCAAGTTATGAAAATTTGGTAAAAGAGTGAGTTGATGTTTTGAGAAGTTTTGTTGAGTTGGTAAGTGTATAAAGAGGGATAATAATACCCTTATAAACATTATTAATGTGTTGGAGACTATAAAATAATTAGGTGAACACAAGAATCATTTCATGAAGGATGAACCAATAAGACATTGATCCAAAGAAGTGGATATTGCATCAAGATCAAAGGTAAAGTTTGAGAAAATTTGATTGGTTTTTATAGATCATTTTCATATCATATTGATAAATATTTTATGGATAAGGTTTGAATATGAAGGTACATATTTATTTTTATTTTTAGTTTGTATGTTTGATCAAGTTCATCGAATGTATGATGATAGGTTGTTTGAAAGGTTCATGTGAGATATGGCCATAGTGGTTGCTAAAATAATAGTGAAGGTGATTGAAAAAATTTGGTCAAGGTAGGTTTAAAGCCAAAATAGGCTCAAGAATATTTAAGTAGCTCAAGAATATTAAGATCAAATAGTAAAATGATTACTCAAAAAATTAGATCCAAGGAGAGAGCTTAGATAAAGGATTGAATAAGGTGCAAAATACTTGATTAGGATAATAAAAATGGTGAAGAAGATGATGGTAGAACTACCTATGATAAAGGACTATCTAAGAAAGTAGAAGGAGAGAGAGTTGAGAAGGAAGCAACAACAAGAAGACTTCCAAAGAGAGATGAATGAGATAAAGAAACAAATAGCCTTGATTAACCTAATGATAGAGAAAGTGAGATAAATTGAGAACTCATATCTTGGATGGGTCATGAAGAATAATCCACTCAATTGAATAATCAAACTAATGATAAATAGAAGGAGAATGCAAGCCATGAGAGAAGATAAAGAGAAGATGAAGTTTTTATGCAAGCAATTGAAGAGATAAATGCATAAGCTTTGGTTGAATGAGCATCCAAAAAAATAAGATGAAATTTGCATCTATCCATATGATGGACATGACCAAAAGGAAGAATATCACCTTGAGAGCCTCAATGAAGGCTTAGCAAAATCTGGTTGACATTTTACATATGAGAGTGATGAACAACTAGAGAGGGAGATAGCATCCTTAAAGAATTATTTGTATGGTTACAAGGTGGAGAATGAAGATAAAGTGGTTGTAGAAAATGAGAGATACATTATGGAGGCTAAAGAGAGTGAATAGGAGGCCTTAGTTATATAATTACCCCCATAAATAGTAGTACAAAGCAAAGAGATCAAAAGCAAGCATGAGCAAGACTATGATATCCAATAGGATAAGAAGCAAATTGTTTTCATTAATTTATGTTTTCCATGTGTAGGTTGGTTGTAGGAGTATAAGAGGAAACTAAAGATGATAAAGTGGGAGGTCAAATCATAAAAATTTAACCTCGAAGGAAGAATCAAGAGAGAAGTGAAGTAAAGAGGAGCCATACTAAAGCTAAAAAATCATTAAAAATGCCTAGGTATCTCAAATAGGCCTTGGGATCTAGGTAGAATTACACTTAGAAGAGGGATGCTACAAGGGACCTAAAATTCAGATCAATTATAACCTTAATGGGAAAGTTTTTTTGATCTTTGGTAGTATGATGTAGGATCATGATTATGCTTTTGTAAATATTGTTTAATTTCACATGTTAGAAATTTTTGTAAGTCATGTTGGTCTATAGGATTAAGTATTAGTTATTAGATCCTTGGTGGATTTGAATTAGGCTCATATCATCCTTTTCCTACCAAAATACTCTATTTGAATTTTAAATTACATGTTGAGTTTAAAGACTACAACCTTGTTTTAATAAATCTAAAATTTGTTGTGTGTTAGGGGTCAAAGGTGTCTAAATACTCACATGACACATAATAAGTCATTTTAGTGAGTAGGATAGTAGTTAGGCAATGTACTAGAAGGAATTATTGTTGTTATCAAATTGTGTATCCTAGGACTCTTTATAAAACTCCCTTAATTTGATGCAACATTGAATCATCTCTCAAGTTTTTGGTAACTTGTAGGAAAGATGAATCTCTAGGATTGAAAGGGCTAGATCCTAGAATTATTCTCTAAGTTCTTATCACCTAATCTAATGCTTGTTCATGAAAAGAGTCAAGAGTTTGCATAAAATGTAAACTATATTAGAGAGGTGATCCACCAAGAATATATCCCATAGACTAATACTTCTAATAAACAATAATGCTTTCCAAGACTGATTCTATGCATTGAAGGATCCTAACATAGTGTTTTAATGTGAAGGTAGCATGTTTTGGACAATCAACAAGATACTTGACCTAGGGGTAGATTACACACCATACATATAATCGCATACTTGAAAGAGGGCTTAGTACACTCAAGACTATTCACATGACCTGTTAACATTATAACTCTTGCTTAAAAATGAAGGATAGAGGGAGTAAGGATGATACTATGAATTAGCTCCATTGTACATTACTCACAAACTTAGGAAAAATATTCACAACTTAGAATTGTACTTGTATTCAATGTTCAAAATGAAAGTGTACTTTCATTTTAGCAAGGCTCCCCCTTACCAAAAATTTGGTCCCTTATAATAACCAAAAATGGCTCAATTTATAAAACTTTGAGGAAGAGAGAGAAGAGAATTTGAAGAGAATACAAACATGTGTCACCAACATGAAGATTAGTTACAAATGAATGAGAGAGAGGAATGGGGCAAGCCATATCATGTTAAGAGTTACACTTATTCAAAACTAGTCATAAGAATGGTGAAAAGTGGTATAAGACCTTTAGAATTGACACAAGAAATATTTTTTATCAAAAATCATCTATGATAATTTGAAACTAAAAATATAAGAGTCAAAACATAGCACTATTGAGTGAAATGGGAGTTATGGTGATAGTTAAAAAATGTTTTTCCTAACTACCAGCCATCTTTGGACACCTATGTTTATTGATTTCATGGAATCTCTTTGATTTGGTCAGCTGCCAGTAATGACTCGAGCCATTAACTTGTCCGTTCTGCTTGCTTTGTTTACACCAAATGCTAAGGATTCAACCATTTGTTACCTCCACATTTGCTCTCATGTTCTCACCAAGTATTTTGACATCAATGGCTATTTTCTATAGTTTGAAATTAATTTTTGTGGGGCCTTCACATTCATTATTCATTTGGAAAACTTTCCTTGGACTCTTTGTTTTGGCACTTTTTCCTTCAAACTTTTTGTCTCAGCACTTTTCTTGAAAGAATTCATTTGAGCTTTCTCTTGGCAATTCCTATGGACAATTTTCTTGAACAATCTTTTGAGCCTTTTATTTCCCTTGTATCAAAAAAAATGTCTAAATAATTGTGCTTTGACTTCTTTTCGATGCATTTTTTTTTTGAAAGAATTCCTCAGATAATCTTTTTGAAAGAATTCCTTCAAATTTTTTGTTTGGCCCTTCAGACTTTTGTCTTTTTACCCTTCAACAAAAATAAATGGTCCTTCAAAAATTTGTAAATGATCCTCTAGTTCTTGTAAATTTCCCTTCAAAAAGTTAAAGATGATCCCTTCAAAAAATTTGTAAATGACCCTTCTGAAAGGAAAATACCCTTTGAATTTTTTTTTAATGTACTTTTTGGCTTTTCTATTTTGTTCACTTCCTAAAGGAAAAATAATCCTTTAAACTTTTGAATAGCGCACCTTACTTGAAAATTCCTTTAGACTTTTTTTAAAGTACCTTTTGGCTTTCTGAAAATGTCCCTTCAGAAAAGTTAAAAATGACCTTTTCAAAAATATGGAGGTGCCCTTCAGAAAATTTGCAAATGACCCTTTTGGCTTTCTAGGGTGGACCTTTAAAAACCCCTAAAAAAGTCCTTCAAAAATTTTAAAATGACCCTTTTAGAAAAGCTAAGAAGTAACATTTTCTGTAAGTTCCCTTTTAGGAAAATTGTTTTAGACAAAATAACTGAAATAATTCCTGACACTTTGAATAAAAAACCTAAAACAAAACTTCTAAAGGAAATAGCACCCAGCAAAAACATCGAAACAAAGTCTCCAAATGAAATAACACTTGGTATTTTTACTGTGGCTCTATGAGAAATACTCATTTTGAATAAAATTTCTAAATATTGTACTTAGCCAAATTTGAAAGATGTAAACTGAAGAGTGAAATTTGACCAACATTCTTGGTGATTCCTAGGGATGGAATGCCTACTATGCCTAAGATAGTTGCCTAAATCCTTTCATTAGGCATGAATTCATGCATATAGGCACCCAAATTGACATGAACAGACCTTGGATTGACCACAAGACAACTAACATTACACAAGACACTTAAAGAAATAACAACACACATAAGAGAAAAGCAAAACACAATATAAAGACACACTTGTGATACTAAGCACTTAGGGAACACAAAGTAAAATTGAAAACAAACTAGTATGTACGTCCATCTTGATCATACTCCCTTCTTGGATCAAAATGGGAGTATCTTAAATTTCCCTCCTCAATAGATGAATGAGGATTCCATGTATGCTTCCTTTTGGGTGTGATACTAGATGACTCACATTTTCTCTTTATTCTTTGACTTGTCATGTTACTTGATGAAGTCATCTCAAATATATCTCCTAAGTAGGTGAAGTCCTCTTGGTTTTGGAAACATGTCTCACATTGTTTCCCTCTTATCTCCTTATAGAAAATTTTCATGCCCATATATATGGAAGCTTATTATAAGTTCATGTCTCATTGATAGATCTCATCTTCTTTCTCAATCTTCACACGTCTTTCAAACTCTCCAAGAAGTATTGTATCATGTAAATCTAGAAGTATCTCATGCTTAAATTCCTCTTTTATGATGGTATAAGTATTTTTATGAGTGATTGTAGAATCAATCCTCAACTCACCTTCAAGGGACCCAAGATCATCATATATTATTGCATCTTTATCCAAACTCTCTTGGTGATAGCATTCTTCAACACATACTTATTTTCAAACTTCTAGCTTATCATGGCTTGTGGTCAGTTATATATTACTTGTAGGCCCTTTTTGGCTTTCAAATTCATTACATATGTCTTCAAACATATGCCATAATCCATCCTCTTTTGGTCGATCTACATCATGGAAAGGGACAATGAGAGAAAACATTTCTTCTTTATGATTCAAAATAATTCCTTCTAAAGTATCATTTTTAACACAAGGATCATCACTTTCACAAGGAGTTAGATCTTTCTCATCATTCAACCAATCTAAAACCTCTATTCCTTCTTCACACAAGTTGACTCATTCCACCATGTTTTCTTCCCTCTTTTGTTTTTTTTATAGGATATATTCCTAAGAAGGGAAGTTTTGGCCAATGGACAAAGAGTTTGGGGCATCTTGAGATTACCAAGATGGATTAGTTTCATGGGTTGTCAATTTCTCTTCTAGATTGTAAACACATAATAGGTCAAAGCTAACCAATTATCCTCCTCTATAGGTATCCACTCCTTTCTTATTTATTCTAACCCATTACTTATGCTCCTAATATAAACACTTGGAATTACTTGACCACCACTATATCTAGTATCAATCTCAATCATGTATTCTTGGTATCCAATTAGAGATTCTTTAAAACTAGCAATGGCATGACTTGGAGGAGAAATATTTGAACTAGGTGAAGAACAAGATGGAAAGGACTGATTATTTTCCACATGGGACTCATTATAAGCTTGGACCAGTACTTTCTCATCTTGATTAGGAATAGACAAAGTAGGACATATCTCTTCTACTTTATGATCTTTATTTACAATTAGAGCTATAAGAGTATCTTCCTCATGTACACAATAAGTACCCAAATAAATTTCTTCCATGGATTCATAAGGACCGTGATCATATTTTTTAGTACCATATTCATCAAGGAAAATATCAGAAAGACCTTCAAGAGGAGAGGATGCTTCACCTTCTTCTTCTTCACTAATCACACAATTCTGATTTGAACTTGACTCCACATATGGTTCAATATGAAAACTTGCTAAGGGTTGTGTTCTTATGGTCACCTTGGCTCCATACCTTGTTAAAAATTTTATAAAAGTCCAATAAGTATAAATATATCCTCTAATTTTAGTCATGAATTCCCTTGACAAGAAAATAACAAAGTGAGCTGGGAGGTCTACCACCACAATGTCTTGCATAATAGGGAAGCTTGGACAATCATGTAGAATAAATTTCAAATCTTTAACTAGTCCCATTGTCTTGGTTGGATTTCCATCAAGTTGTAACACTCCCTTTCTATGTGGTTCATACCTTAACCCAAACTAATTTTCAACCACCTTAGGCATAACCATGGTACTAGCCCCACTATCCACAATGTAATTGTGAACCAATTTGTCTCCTACAATGAGTGTGAGGTCAAAATGTGGAGGATTTTCAGAGTTTGTGGAGGGATTTAAGACATGACTTGGTGTGTTAGAAAAATCCATACCATGGTACTTTGGATATTGAGGGGATACATTGATATTGGAAAGCTATTCTTATAGGAGTTCCTTTTGACCAGGTATTTACAAGACTTCCCAAAGTTATATAATAGTCTTGGTGTTCTTTAAAGAGTCAATGATGTTTATAAGGGAATTATTTACCTTTTATTACATCCTTGAGTTTAGTGAGGAAACTTTTACTTGATGTAATATAAGCTTGATAACCTTACTTGCATTATGACTTTGATGATGAATGTGACTAGTAGGAGGTGATAAATTGGGATTCACACTATGTGGCCTTAGAGATGCATCATTTGGAGTCATACGTGATTTAAGAACATCTCCCATAACTCATTTTTTATCTCTTGTGTTTGCTTCTACTAATGTACTTTGAATTAATGCATAGTCATCTTCTTTTTGAAAGTTCATGAGAATAGTACCTTGGTTGTTACCTTCTCCATGGGTATTCACTTGTATGAGATGTTCTTCTTCTGATTTAAGGTAAGGAGTAGCTCCTTCTTGTGCCACCAAATCATGAAAACCTTCTCCACCATCATTCTCAAATTAACCTTGAGATTATCCCTAATAATCCATATGCTCTTCTCCTTAAACTAAATTAGCATGTACTAGAACAACAACCCTTGTAGATGGAATAAAATTGGGATTATAAGCATTGGGCTGCCTATTGATATATTTTTAGCCTTGTCCTCTTCTTTGATATTTGTATGGGGTAGAGGTATATAGCATGTTTAGGGATAGTGTTGAGGATTGGGTGAAGCACTTGCATGTAATTATACTTGTTTGAGATGGGCTTGTAATGATATAATTACTTCATCCTTATCAATAGTATTATCCAGATTCTTGGAAATAGTTTTAGGCTTGAAATTGCCATTAGGAACTTGTGATATACTTTTATTTTCAACTGAACCATGAGACAACAAGGGCATGAAAACTCTAGGGATTAATCTCCTAGCTTGTATCAAATTATTCATAGCTTTAATGACTATCGCATATGTCTCAAGTAAAGTAAATCCTCCCATTGTTTTCAATGTGACTACCACATCAGTGCCAACATCCTTGAGATATATGGGGAACACAAATCTTAGAGGAGGCCTCATGATATGTGGTAGCCTATGCCATGTTCTTTGAAATATCTCATTGAAATATCCCATGGATTCATTAGGACCTTTCTTTATCACATTTAACTAGTGGATTAATGAAGAGTGATCACTCTTGTTCTCAAACCAAATCACCAATAATTCCCCAAAGTCATTCCAATTCATGATGCAACCACCTTCCAAAGTTTTATACCAATCAAGTGCCTTACCCTTCAAGGACATGACAAATAGCCTAAAGGCTATGTTGTATTGAGTAACATTATTAAATTATAAAAAATTTGAAATGTCCCTAATGTGATTAGATGGGGTAATAGGACCCTCTCCATTGAATCTAGGAATATTTTGGTAGCATTGGGAGGAATAGAGTCATATGTAGGAAGGTTAATTGTATTTTGGGTGTTGAATGCTAGGAAAGGATGTTACCTAGCCATCTCTTCTCCTTCCTTTTGGTCTCCTATCTCTTCCACTTCTTCCTCCTCTTCAAAACCTTCTTGTTTAAGATCTTTAAAATTTAGGAAAGGTTCAAGGTGTTGTTCTTTAAGAGGAGTTTTAGGTAGAGGAACTTGATTGAAAAATCTACTAGAAGATGATCTAGTGAGGAACATGAGGTATAGTGTGGAAAACTTGATCTAAAACTAGATATTCTCACCTTTTAGAGTCTCTAAATGCTAACTTTATCCTCATTAAGGCCAGAATTCACCTTGACATGTGAACAATTAGGACCAGCTATCCCACTAGGCATGCCAAAACTATTGTCATCAAATTGTGCACCCTAGGACTCTCTATTAAACTCCCTCAATTTGATGTAACATTTAATAATCTCTCAAGTCTATGGGAACTTGTAGGAGAGATGAATCTCTGGGATTGAAAGAGATAGCTCCCTAAATTCTTCTCTAAGTACATATCACCTAATCTAATGCTTGTTCATGAAAAGATTCAAGAGTTTGCATAAAATAGAAACTATACTAGACAAGTGATCCACCAATAATATATCACATAGACTATCATACTTATACTAAACAACAATGCTTTCCAAGACCAATTTTATGTATTGAAAGATCCTAACATAGTGTTTAAATGTGAAGATAGCATGTTTTGGACAATCAACAAGATACTTAACCTAGGGGGATAGATTACACACCATAGATATAATTTCATACTTGAAAGAGAGATTAGTAAACTCAACACACTTCACATGACCTATTAGTATCAAAAATCTTGATTAAACATGAAGGATAGAGGGAGCAAGGATGATACTATCACTTAGCTCCACTATACATCACTCACACACTTAGGTAAAATATTCACAACTCAGAAGTGGACTTGTATTCAATGTTAAAAATCAAAGTGTAATGTCATTTTAATAGGGATTCAGCATACCAAAAATGTGGTCGCTTATAATAGCCAAAAATGGCTCAATTTATATAACTTTAAGGAAGAGAGAGAGGAGAAGTTGAAGAGGCACAAGGACATGTGTTACCAACATGAAGATCAGTTACAAATGCATGAGAGAGAGGGATGGGGTGAGTCATATCATGTTAGGAGTTAAACTTATTTGAAATTAGTCATAATAATGGTGAAAAGTGGCATAAGACCTTTATAATTGATATAGGAAATGGTTTCTATCAAAAATCATCTATGAGCATTTGAAATTAAAAATAGAAGAGCCAACACATATCACTACTAATGGAAATGGGACTTATGGTGATAGTTAAAAAATGCTTTTCCTAACTACCAACCATCCTTTAGACACCTTTGTTTTTTGATTTCATGAAAGCTCTTTGATTTGGTTAGCTACTAGTAATGACTCAAGCCATCAACATATCCATTTTGCTTGCTTTGTCTACACCATATCCCTAGGATTCAACCATTTATTACCTCGATGTTTGTTCTCATGTTATTTCCAACTCTTTTAACATTAATGACTATTTTTCATAGTTTGAAATTTATGTTTATAGTGCCTTCACCTTCCTTTTTCATTCAGAACACTTTCCTCAAACTATTTGTTTTGATAATTTTTCCTTTGGACTTTTTATCTCATCACTTTTCTCAAAAGAATTCATTCGATCTATCTCTTGGCAATTCCTATGAAAAATTTTCCCAAACAATCTTTTAGGCCTTTTTTTTCCTTTGTATCAGACAAAATGTTTGAAAGAATTGGGCTTTGACATCTTTTCAATGCGAACAAGTTTTCTTAAATAATTCCTTTGGACTTTCCATTTGGCCCTTTAAACTTTTGTCTTTTTGCCCTTTAGCCAAAATAAATGGTCCTTCAACAATCTATAAATGACCCTATAGCAATTAGAAATGTCACTTTGAAAATTTGAACAAGATCCCTTCAAAAAAAATTCAAATGACCCTTCTGAAAGGAAAATACCCTTCAATTTTTTTTGAAATGTACTTTTTGGCTTTTCTATTTAGTTCACTTCCTAAAAGAAAAATAATTCTTTGGAATTTTGAATAGGGAAAATTAATTGAAAATTCCTTCAAACTTTTTGTAAAGTACATTTTGGATTTCTGAAAACTTCCCTTCAAATTTTTTGAAAATAACCTTTTCGAAAAGATGGAGGTGCCCTTCAGAAAAGTTGCAAATGACCGCTTCGGCTTTCTGAAATGGACCTTCAAAAAACCCCAAAAAATTCCTTCAAAAATTTTGAAATGTCCCTTTTGGAAAATCTAAGAAGTACCATTTTCCATAAGTTCCCTTTCAATAAATTTTTTTCAAACAAAATGTCTAAAACAATTCTCAACACTTTGAATTAAAAAACCCAAAACAAAACCTTTGAATGAAATAACACCTAGCCAAAAGACTAAAATAAAGTCTCTAAATGAAATAACACTTGGTATTTTTCTATATCTCAATGAGAAATAATCCTTTTGAATAAATTTTCCAAATATTTTACTTGGCCAAATTTGAAAGATGCAAACTTGGGACTAAAATCTGACCAACAGTTACATAGGTAGTTAGAAGTTGGTTATAAGATTTTGAAGACTTTTTAAAGAGATGGTTATCTTGTGTAATAATTAATTAAATGTATGAGAGTTGTATGGGGTTAGATTTAAAATTAATAAAGATGATAAATTTCAAAATATGTAGGAGTGAGTTCTTGGTTTAAAGACAAACATGTTAGCAACTACCAGTAATCATGGTGTAAATAATGACATATGTATAAATAGTCTATGTGAGGGTTAGATTAATAAATATATGTTTTATTATCAATTTAATAGTAATATTAATTTAAATTATTAATATTATTGAAGTTATTCTTATTTTATTGAGTGGTTGTCATATACATAATAGACTAATCTAAATCTAATACTATTATGCATACCTTTATTCAGGCTTAGGCTTTGTGTTGATAAAAATGTGGTGTAAATGTTCATTGTCAGTAAGCTGAAGTAAAATACCAATACTATACATTTATAAGTGTCTTTCCCACAATTTTTATGATTTTAATTGATTCCACAATTTGAATTTCATATTATCTCATTGATAGTCATATAGTTCACTATGTATTCAGACATAGTCAACATAGAAGCAAATGTAACTTTGAAATAAAAGTTTTTGGGAGTTATCAAAGGGAATGAGATAGGGGAATGGATTATATACTAACCAGAGATAAGTTTTACATTATTTTACAAACCATTTTAAGGGCTTACAAACCTAATTGCTTTCTTAATAGTCCAACATAGTCTTGTAAATGTAAATTATTTTACACAGTCAAGCAAGAATTTTGTTAGAAGATGTGAATAGTAGCCTCAATTTGAGGAACCAATGATTTGGAGAGTTTTGTTATTAGGATAAAAATCTCAAATAATAATCATAGTCATGTGAAACACTTTATCAAGAGTGCAACCTTTAATGTTACCTTCTCAGGTCACTCTAACTATGAGAAACCGTGTTCTAGGGTTTGGGAGTATAAATTGGTATTATGAGAATAATAACCATCAAATCCTCATGAAAATTTGTCATCATTTAGAATTTATATTATTTTAGAGTATTTTTTGGTTTATCTATTGATAAGGTATGAATATATACTGCTAAAAACTAACTTTGTGGAAAGTACAGATAGTGGCCTAATAAGGCTAACCTGAGACCTAAAAGGGACTAAAAGGGAGGCCAAAACATTGATTAAAGGTTTAAAACTTCATAAATATCAAAATTTACATAAAGAGTATTGGAATATGACTTCAGTTTTTTAATTTAAATCTATACATGACCATACCCTAGAAAATAAGAGGAAAAAGGGCTACAAGGAGAATCTGAGACTATGGTTAAGAAGTAAAATAGGGGATAAGAGTTATTTGTGGTTTTTGGATATTTAATAGATGTCAATTAGTTCATGTTTATCTTGTTTAGGGTAAGGTAAATCTACATAGAGATAAGATAAACTTGAACCATATTTTTGGGTCAAGTAATTATAGGTTAAAATCAAATGAAGCTGAGGGGACACCAAGAACATAGAATGTCAAAGTAGGAAAAGATGATATATTGAGAGGGAATGTAAATGAAAGGTGAAATTAAACATTTTGAGATGCCAGATAATCCTAAGGCATAGCCAAAGAGTCTTACATAATCAAATATCAAGAACCAAGAAATCAAAATCAAAGAAGGAAGACATCTTGGCAGAGGTAAGAGGTAAATTTGTATGAGTTTCTTGTTTTCATTCATTTATAACCAATTATATGAATCCATCTACATCACCTAAATAAATACTATTGTCCCTATTTTAAAATTTTCATCAACTAGCCATTCCCCATCATATCTTTAGCTTTATTTTAACAATTTTTAGGGAAAATTATATTCCTTGAATTTGCCTTGATACCTAAATTTCCTAATCTAGGTCATTTTTAACCCAAATGACAAAATAACCAATAATTACACCACATAAATATAGATATAGTAAATCCACTGAGATACACATCCCCTAGCATGTTTACCTACCTATCTATGATCTATAATATCTAAAAACACTAAATATGGATGCATAAAGTTCTAGTTTTTCAAAAAATAGCAAATTTCTAAATGAATAGTTTTCACCTATTTATCGTAAAAATTTCATATTTCATAGCTTTTAGTTCTTTACCATGAGATTCCATTTTTACCCATGTATTTGTTTTCATTTGTCATTTTCAATAACTAAAATAATCTTTAGAATCCTAGTGAGGTATATAATTTTTAGGTACTAACAAAATTTTATAGCAAGGATTTTGAATTTTATCTTATTTAAGGTATTGACCTCTTTTTCTTCTCATTTGGTGCCTTATAACACTTTAAATAAATAAAACATAATCTAAAATTAGTGATGTAAGGGGAGGTACATATTTTCATTTTATTTACTTTAAGTTCTTTCAACGTTCATTTTCTGTTATGATCTTTTGTGTTGCTATGTTTCTTTCCCAAAAAACCATCTTGCATTAAAATTTTATGACATGTAATGAGATTCAAGTGGGGCATAAATATACACAATATTTTTCACTTTATCATTTATTGAGACTTTCTATTTTAGTGGTTTGATGATGCATCAATCTCCTTGAGTTCATGCCTTAAAGGGTGCATTGGGAATGAGGTGGGAAAGGCTCATTTTGATTTGCAAGATTTGTCATTTTTATATCTTTATTACACCATTACTATAGTCAAGTTTATCTCCTCTAAGTGTGTGTGTATGTCTACACACACACACACACACACACACACACACACACACACACACACACACACACACACACACACACACCCTTCCTATCCAAAAATATTATGTTTCTTACATCCTACATTATTGGCCTCATTGATACCATCTATTTTATATGTTTATCCTTTCTTTACTGTATCTATCTGCTTGATATAATTCTAAGTATATTTATGAAATTTGTATTGTATCAACCTAGTTGATACCATATTATTCTAGATATAACATCATCCAACTATATTAGCTAGGATGATACCATCAATTTATATTTTATGGTTGGTTTTTGGTATTATGACCATATATAGGGGTCATATTTATTCATCATATTATATCATATAACACTCATTCAATCTACATGCATCCACATTTCTTCCCCAAGGAATTATTTTGAGAGTTGGAATTATAACCTTATCTTGAGGAGTTTTGTCTTGTGGTGTCATCAAATTTAAATAGGAAGAGTCATTGGGAGTTCCAAACATAGTATATCTAGGTCTTCAAGCAACCATTTGAGATATTCAAACTACAACATTCTCTTTCAAAGATCCACTTGAGCCAAGGGGGATGTTGAAGCATTGATGGTTCCACCCCAGGGAAATTATTTCTATCCCTATACTCTTTCATTTATTTAATTAGTATATTATACATTTTTGGTATCTTTATGAATGAATATATTTGTATCCTTGTTTAGGATTTCTCTATATTCAATAAGCTAGTATAGCCATATGATTGCTTAGACTTTCCATAAATCACTTTAGTTACAAAGATCCCCATTGAGTTTAAAAATTCACATTAATGATTTAATAACATTATAACCCATCTTTTAATTTATCTTGTACCCATTTACAACCATTTTATTTATAGCCATAATTTACAACAATTTACTTACATAGAGGTTTAGTGAGAGTTATATCCTTGTGTCATAGGATTAGGATTTGGAACCCTTTCCTCACAACATTTTATTTTTAGGTTACATATTCTAGATATACATAATTCATTGGTCCTTATATATACATAGGTTCTATTTGATTGGCCTTATTTATTTCCTATTCTATTGAGAAAAAGAGGATAATTGTAGGTCATCCTAGCTTATGCATACACATTAGACCTATCCAAATTTTGTTTCTGATTCTATTACTTATTTTAAGAATTAATAATCACCTATGTTACTAATTTTCACTTTAAGACAATTATAATAGTCAACATAAAGTTGTGTGTGAGTTAAGTTGTTTATTTCCTAATACTTTTCTAAAATAGTATTTTTCCATATTTAGTAATTTCTCAAAATCATAATTGTTTATTAAATCACATGTTTAACATTTTGATATCCTCTTGTTTTACACTTACATAATCACAATACATTTATGTGTGTTATCAAAAATAGGTTAAAACATATGGGTGAACCTCTACATTTTATTTTAAGCATTGATTTTCCTTTTTATATATTTTTTCTAGTGTTTTAGAATCTATGATTTATAAACACTAAAAATAGTTTCTTTTTGAAATTAGGGAGTTATATTGAATAATTTTCTCCTTTACACAAAAATATTTGCTTATAATTGGTTTTTATTTAATTTTTTATTTTATTTCCTGTTAAATATTTTACCTATCATAATAAATCATCTATAAAATATTTGGCTCATCAAAAATTAGTTTTCCATGTACTTTAATATATATCAGAAATGCCTAGGTTTTTAATCCATAGGAAACCTTTGACCATTTTTTCTTGTGTTATTGCATTGGTAAATATTTAACACCATGGATTTACTCTCAACATACCCTAGAGATAGGATATTGTGGCCATAGGAATATTATAATGCTTTGTAGATAGTGTCTTTGTGACAATGTTCATTATTTATGATTGGGATTAGTATATCTGAGACCTTAAAAATCAAACACACATTGAGTAGTTTTTCCTTTAATCTATGTTAAAAAATTTAATGTTTTAAAATTAAAATTATTCTAAAATCCATTTAAATTTAAATTTCTCACCTTTTCATGCCACTCAAGAAATTTAATTCCTCTATTCCTCTATGGTGTAATGATAGATTAAGTGTAACTCCTATATAACATATTGAAATTCCTTTGGTGTCTTATAAAATGGATAATATAAACACTTTTGATCAATATGATGAATAAACCCTTAAAAATTGTGTACACAATGAGGATGATGTTAATTATTAACATGGTAATCAAGATAATTAGATCATGCAAGATAATCTTAAAAGCTCCGATATAATTTATCCAAATTAAATTAATAGTGTTAATCTTAAACAATTAAAAGAATTGTCTATTTCTTATCAAGGAATTTGACAATGCCCTAACAAGTGTATAATGTTTTCAAATTACTCATATCAAATAATATTTCAAATTAATCAAATATTATTTCATCTCAAGTACAAAAAAATATGTGCCTTTCAAAATTGATAATCCTTTAATTTTAGGTTTTCTAGTTTCCACTATTATTTATAATGTTATATCAACACCTATAATTACATATATATGCCAACATCCCTAGGTATGTGGGCATCATTTTGTTTTAAATATATTAACATTCCCATTTATACAAGTGCATCATATACACCTCCACTAATCAGCATAGAATGTCCACTTCAAACCTTCCCTAATTTATCTTTTCTTGAGAAAACTATTTTAACCTTACATGCTAAAATATTAAAATTAGAGAAATGAATCTCTAAAGTTAGTCACTAAATAGACTCTCATAATCTTCTTTATAATCCTTTGTAATTTATGATATCCTCTTACCCATTACCAATTTTATTTGTAGCTCCTAACCTACCACTATATGAAGGTTAAGGAACTCCTAAGAAACATATTTGATAATTCCATGAAACATTCTTGGACTATGATTATAATGAAAAATTGCATCTAATATATTTATAAAAATCCTTAAATATTATGATCTATGATGGTTATATGATATCCATATTCAATCACTTAGTGCATTATACCCATTATATGATAAATTCCTCACTTCTCAGTCAACATCAGTGATAAGCTATCTTATTGACAAATTAAAAAAATCAATCAAGGGTCAAATGATCAAATTAGTTAATATGTTATGTGGTATATTAATATGTTATTTAAGATGATAAAATCTATGGTACACACTAAATTACAATATATTTTCACCCAAATATTTATATCACCACTCCATGAATCAATCATGTTTGATAAATTCAAATATTTTTATTAGACCCCACTAGGCTACCTAACAATTACACTATTATTTTATCATAATAAAATACTTATAAATTTATTTTTATCTATATGTTTATAACTTGAAAACTAAATGAATATAATCACTAACTATTTTAATAATATTAACTCATTGGATAAATTAAACCCTTTTAATACTTAAGTAATAAACCAGTCTATAAGCTAAATAATTATTAACCAAGTACAATAAAATGATGTAAGTAAAAAATTACTAAAAAATTCCATAAATCATACATAAAATTACTTAAACACATTATTGTTTATAGTTTTTGAATAATATATAGATACATAGCCACTACTATGTTGAATATTCATCCAATAATAAGGTACAATGTAGTACAATTCCAAATATACATAATAATAATCACAATAGTATTAAAGAGCCACTAAACATCTCCAAGATCCATATTTATCTTGATTAATGTCCTAAAGTTTGAATCAATTTAAATATGGAGAGCATAATCTAAGTTCTTTACTTCTCCTATCACCAATAGTCTCCCACACACCTCCATACTAGGAGTTGTTTTACCCTTCATGGAGGGATAGTAAGAATACTGTGGATATCAAGAAACAACCAAAACTGATGTGTGTAAATAACACTATTACATGCATCAATAAAATAGAGCATGGAATCCATTCCTCTATCTAAATGATATAATCAAACACATGTAAACTATAATTCTAATGAGATGAAAATGTCACAACTATATCACTATTTTGGCCAAAATTTTCATTATAAATTTCATATTTAATAGGTTGGATCATTTTCACTCACATAAAACTCTTTGCTACTAAATCATGACATAATGATATATCATATAATAGTTATATGAGTTACCCACTATTGAGACTAACACCCCCTATCTTTTTTGAAAAGAGGACCCCTATATTTGTTTCCAGAAAGTCTATATTCTGGACTGAATGTGAAGAGTTATCTTATCTTGGTTTTTTAAAGGCAAATCAATTATAAAAGAGGAACATGTGCTTTGATATATTTTATCATGTTTACATTTCATGGTTTAAAATTTTTAATAATTATCTTTAAGGTGATTAGTTGCAGGTTCCATGGAAGAAGCTAAGGCTTCTAAAGAATAAACCCTAAAAGGGTTTAAATTTAAACACTTACGAGAAAATACTAGAAGGAAATTGTATTTCCTTTGATTTAATGATCCTAATTATAACTCTATATTAAGCTTCAAATATGTTTTTTCTTTAAAACATAATTGAATATTAATATAAAACTTTAGATTAAACTTAAAACATGATCGTGTATTAATTTAAAACTTAAATGCCATTTTGTATATCTAACGATGATCATTTGCTTGAAGGTTTTGATCCAATGGTGATAATTAAATCCAACACCTAAAATCACATTAATATATGCTAACCAACTTGATCAATTTTTTCACATTACCTTAGAGGTTCTGAATCCAATGGTGCACATCAACCTGAAAGCCTCAAGATCTCTTGAAGGTTTTTACATGTGGCACTCATTCATTGGACATAAAGATTTTATCATCTTAAATTTGATAGGTTCACTCATGTCATTTGACATCTGTGAAGATGTATTTGATGGGACTGAACCCATAAAATTGAACTTAGATAATCCTCAAATCTTTGAGATCTCCTGATGGTTTTACACATGGCATTCAGTTATGGGATCAATAGATTTTATTTTCTTAAATTTGACAAGTTCACCCCCATCATTTGATGTCTCAAGGACATATTTGATGGGGCCAAACCCATCAAATTTAACTTAGACAATCCCCAAAACTTTGATATCTCTCAATGGTTTTGCATGTGGCATTCAGTTATTAGATCAAAAAAAATCATTATTTTAAATTTGATAGGTTTGTTCCTATCATTTGACATCTATGAGGATGTATTTGATGGCACCAAACCTATCAAATTTAAACTGAGATTGAAATATTTTATTTTCTTAAATTTGATAGGATCACCGCCATAATTTGACATCTATGAGGACATATTTGATGGGACCAAACCCATCAAATTTAACTTAAACAATTTTTTAAGCCTAATCAAAGGGGGCATTTCTAAAGCCTTTTAAGAAATACTTAGTTTTCTGATGAAGGCAAGATTGAGACAAAAAAATCTTGGCCTAAGTCATTTTTATTTATTAAAAGGGCAAGCATCTTGTAGGATCCAATTGTGATCACTTGCTCACTGGATTTGATCCAATAGTGTGACAAAATTTAAAAAAAATCAAAGGCCTTAAAAGCTTGACACATGGCACAATCAATAATCTCAAAGATCAAGAACCAATGAAATGCAAGGACCTAGATTTGGCTTTTCAAAGAAAAATAAAAGGGACTTTTGAAAACCAATGATTACTCTTCAAATGGAATTTATGAAAAATCACCATGAAAGGCATGGAACCCTACCACATAAGCTCCATGTAAGTATGGAAGACCCAAATGAAAGATATCTCATGATTGAAAACATAGGACATATGATAGTAAGGTTCCATCATATCTAAGGCATGTATAAGATCAAAGATGTTTGTTTTGGTCATTAAAGTAAAACACCCTAAATGCTCTATAAAGAAGGCCAGAGTTAGTTCAAATTCATTATGTGACACTTGAGATAATTTTGAACTGAATTTACAGCAAGTGCCTTAGTAAGAACTTTGATAGCTTTTCAATTACAATATAGTGTTATCAGTGGCAATGGGTAAGCAATAGAAGAATATTGAATTAGAGATTTATCTTAACTTCAGATGGTGAAGGAAGGGTCTTTAGAGACACAGTGTTGGATTTAATAAAATTTAATGTACATGGAATAAGGAATTGGTTTGAATTATTATTCTTTATCAAAGAGTTATAACCAATTTCCCAAGAAGAAAAGAGGAATGCTTCAGCGTACCAAAGATACAAGGATTTAGCATCAATTCAAATGGTAGGCATTTATCATACACCTACTAAACTAGAGGTAATGCATTACATTGACCTTCTTGTTCCTATTTTATTTAACCACATAGTAGATGGAGAATGGATTATTCATGAAGGAAATGTCATTAAAGTTACATGCATAGCACCCATGGCCTTTTTAACTTATTATAATCTCCCCATACCTCATGTTGATCTTCCATCTTTGAGAAAATGGACAAATTCCCAAAACTTAGATTTAGTTCTTTCACCTTGGTTAATCTAAGGTTCCCATGTTTTTTGGACCCCAAATGGTGAGATTCTTATTACCCAATTCAGAAAGGGTGTTAGGTTAGCTATGACCTTATTGAACAGAGCCTTTGGTGCCTCTTATACAACTTATATGAGTAAGGTCTAGGTGTCTTATGTCTATTGCATGTTGGAACAAAATCTAACCCCTCCCATTGGAAACTTAATAAGTTTCTTCTTGGCCAAAAAATTTACAACCATCAAGAGAAAGACCTCTAGATATTTCTTTATGATGTCTTACCTCTTAGACTCACTCTTGGCCTCTATTAATTTCCCTGGCATCTAAAATTGGTCAACTAATGGTAGAACTACCATTTCCCATCATTACTTCAGTCTACATATTTTAAAATACATGAATCATATGCAATTCATATGTGATGGTGTCTTCCTAGTCATTTTTAAGGTAATCACTAGTATTCCTATGCCTAAACTTCATCCTCTAATCATAAAACAATTTCAAACCATAGGGGATGTGTGGTTCTATCTAGATTGCACTTTAATAAAGATAGAAGGAATCATGGTCCAACCATACAAACTACCCATATATGTTCTCAGTAAGCTTTCAAATAAAGAAATTGCTTATCAAACCATCTAGGGCATAGATTGGCACTACAAGTAGAATAAAAATGTTCAAGTTCATCCCTTCCCATTAGACATTTATAAAATCATAATCAAGGATTAGAAATAATTGGAGATCATGGTGGTATATAGTAACTCTTTTGATTTCCAATTAGATGATTTTAAGATGTGAGACCCTAATAATAGAGTGGATAACCATATTCAGGTTAGGAAAGTCCCAAAGACTGATTATAAGCATCAACTAGGTGTGGGACATGGTATTTACACAAGGGAAAATAACTTTGAAGAAGTCCTATCTAGGTTTAAAACTAAAACATAACTTTAGAACATAGGTTGGTTAGGGATAATAAGCCTTCAAGATAAATATGGTAGTTACATCCTTTACAGTATCACTTATTGCCAGGACCATCTGGGACTACACATCAAGAACCACCAATTGAGGGACAATATTTTAAGCCTTAGTAGGGAGAATTGACAAATTCATCTTAGATTGAGCAACTTGAGGATGTAAAATGAAAAGTTAAAGCTATAAGTGAACAGTCTAAGATGGAGCATGGATAAGTCGAAAGCCTCTAAATTTAGGCATCCCCACTAAGGCCTTCTTACCCAATAGAAGTTATTAGCATAATTACTTTGGAAGCTAGAGAAATAGTGGAGATTACCCTTGCTAACATCATGGATACTTATGGTTTGGATAAAAAAATAAGACCCATTTAAGGAAGCAAGCAAGGAATTGGCTCTATTGGGCAGTGGAGAGAGACAAGCAAAATTAGCCCTAGTTCCTCTGGCTCCAAGAAAGAGGCCTAAGTTAAATTTTACTCACCTTAATAATGAAATAAACCTCTTAAATGATGAGAATATTATTTATGGAACAACCATTCTTGATTGGTTTGTTTATGGGAAGTTTCAAAAAATCTCATCTCTTTCTTCTTCACTAGCTCTAACTCGAGTGGACATAGGTGTTCAAGATAATGTCAAGTCATGGATTTGGGATATGTTAAATAAACAAGTAGAGAGAAGCATCCAAATTCTTCACAATAAGGAAAGCTAATGGGTTGGTACCCTAGGAGCCTCTAGGAGTTCAAGTGTAGATATTCTCAAACAACCATAGGTGAAAGATTTTGATATTTAGCTCCAATTTAATCTAAAGACATCAACTCTTGCAAGAGTAGCGACCAATAAAATTATTTTTGGTACTAAGGAGTTCACCTTTCAAATGGTGGAGCCATTTATAGGCTTAACTCCTATTCTAAGGTAAGTAGCAAGGGAGCATCTTATTTTTCAAGAGGATGTAGTTAATGTGGTACTAGCCCAATCAACAATGGCCTTGGTTGGAGCTCAAGGATTTAAATAGAAGATTCTTAACTTTTAAATAGAAAATCAATATATAGAAGCTTAGGTCTTATTGACAATTCCTAAAAATATATTGTAAATGCTAAATAAATCCTTGATGGATGCATTCAAGAATTTGAAAATCATTAAGTCTAGATTGAATGATTTATACCATCAAGTTGAGATTGCACAAGCCTTAATCACCCAGTGGTAGAATTCTCAAGCTTAGATGAAGGAGCTCATCAAGGTACATAAGATAAAGTAGGCCTTAAACTTCAAGATTATCAAACTCAAACATCTAGACATCCTCATGGTAGTTTTGGTAGATAAAAAAGAAGATTTGATCACTTGGAGTAGTGATGTTAAGGACTTTATCAAGAGAGACATAGACTTGGTAAATCAGATTGAGAAATTTTTGAGGAATCTATTAAATAACCCTTCTCAAACCACTAATTTAAGCCTGATTGATGATGAAGAATTCAAGCAGAGGTTTGATACCCACATCCAAGGCATCAAAGATAGACAAGGTAATTTAGCTAAGGACAACTAGAAGACCCTCGATAACATTAATTTTATAGGGAAACAAATTGTAGAATCACAATGTGTCAAGCAACTTGTATCTTAGGCAGATACTAAATTTGACAAGTTATCAGAAAAAGAAGAGGATTATCTAATAAAGCCTTTAGTGGATTTTGAGTTGATCAAGGATAAATACACCAAGGTGAAAGACTTACTTAGACAATGATAATTGGAAGGACCCACCAATGAAATTCCTAAAAGAATATTCTTTTTGTAAAGTATATGCTAGTTTGTTAGCATATACTCTTTCTTGTCAAGTTGGCATGTTTTTATTTTTACATTGTGGCTTTATATCAAAGACAATTGTCCTTATCCACATTTGGATATTTTTTGAAATTTAACTAGTTAAGCACCTATGTTTCATATAAATAGATAGATAATTACCATTTTTAAAGAGAGATTTTCTGAACAATTGATACCAAGAGCATTTAATACAACTAAGGAATTTTGAAAAGATTGTATGGATAGTTTTCATTAAATGTCTATGTTATCTCTCAATTATAGGGAGTTATCTTGAATTTGAATGATTCTTATTGTTTGAGTTACATTCTTTGTCATAAGGCTATTAATTTGTGCTAAATGCTAAATTGACGGTAAATATCTCAAATATACTTCATTTTATTTGCTCTATATTTGGATGTACTTAGGTTATTTAGATCATAATATCAAACCTTTAAAGTAAATTTAGTTCTTACTTATGATTCATATTTTTCCTTTGAATTTTTCCTGATTTGTGATATAATTTGAGCTTATGTTGTTTTATAACATAAATTGGTTCAAATGTGCTCAAAGTAATTGGAATTTTGTCATAATATTTGAGATGAAAATTTGCAATCATGTTTCTTTCTTCCTTACCCTTCCTTTTTATTATTTTTATCAAGATTCACTCTAGATTAGAGGTCATTGTTAATAATCATTTATTTTAACTATCAAATCCTCATAATTATTAAATATTAAAATAGTATAGACCCTGGTGGCTCCCAACCACTAAATCAAATAAATATTGTGGATAGTTTTCACACTTTGCTTCTATTCCACCATAGATAATCACTGAATAGTCACAAACAACAAATCATGCCACGAATTCTCAAAATCCTAAAATGAGAAGTGTTCTTCAGCACTAAGAGCACTAGTGGTACAATTAGAAGCATCAAGACCCACTAGCATACTCATATATGTATCTCATGTTATCTAGGCACAAACTACCATAAATATTCAAAAAAAAAAATTATAATGCCATATAATAAATGATATAAATAATCATCAAACAAGAATCCAACTGATTATAATTACTTAATCAATAATATGTAACATATATTTATCATTACATTAAATTCCATGAAAGATATGTTAATTAGACTAGAACAAGAAATTTTTTTCTCTATGCCTATTTTACTAACATATATTTATATCATATTTATCATATATGAAAATATGTAAAGATGAAAACAATCTATAGCAAATAGTCCATTGTATTTATGAATACAAGTATAGTGTCTACTCTAAAAAAATATGTATAATCCATTTATATTCAACCAAATTCTAAAACAATATGCGATTCCAAAATAATTCTACCCTTTGTTTTTCTTCATCATGTTTTAATAAGGAAAAATGGATTTCCATAATAATATTATATTCTTATTTATATATCTATTTATATCTAAATAGATTTCTATTTTTTATCAACACTTCCCATAAATTACCAAGTCACACTAAAGTAACTATCTATGGTCAATCCTTAAAATGTTTATAACACAAAAAACTCCTAGCATAACTTATGGTCATATTGGTATTCAATTTGTGTTCAAACTCATGCATGTAGATCTAAATAATGACATCAATCAGGGCATGAAACTTTTACCAGTAGTACTAATCAAATCCATTTAACCACTATATCAGAAAAATTGAATAGTAATATATTTATTTATGTATATATGTTCATATTTATTTCTTTTATACATATATAATACTGACATCTTTGACTTAGGTTATCATAATAACCATCTAGTAAATGATTTTATTCTAAAACCTCCAAATTTTACATAATAAAATCACAATAATTTTTACAAACTATACAAGGATTTACATAACCCAAATAATACCATCAATCCATACAACTTTTAATTAGTTATATTCTCTATGAGTCTAAGAAAGTATATCATTAAGGCTTTTATAAATAACTATATTTTCCTTTAAACCAAAATACACAAAATGTTCTAAGCAAACACTCTAAAAAGGGTTAAACATTTCCATACATCTTTCATCCAATAATTTCTAGATTTAATAAAGATAAACGAGTTAATTACACATTTTATAGGCCTAGGGATGGAATAAAATTTATTCCATGGGTTTATACCCATTCATTTCATTTATTTGAAAAGGAATCTACTTATATAAGAAAATGACTAGTATAACACTTAGACCTAGAATTATTCATTTACCTTAAAAAAAATTAAGATCATTACTTGCCTCGTTAGATAATGTTCAATGATTGATTGCCAATATAGGTAGCCTCTCTTCTCTCTATGCAAGCTTTTTTCTCTCCCTTTGTTTTAGTCTCCCTATTTATTCATCACACCATTATTATTATCCCCTTCACCTCATTCATGCATAACCCACACCAAATTTTGTTATTCCAACCTCTAAACATCATGAAACTTCTCTTCATTAAAGTAACACTCCACTTCTATTAAACTCATAGTCCATCTGCTTAAATGTGATCCTAGTGCCATGGTTAATCTCTATTATTCCTTGACAAGGTAAACCCTCAAAATCACAATGATAAAAAAATAAAGCCCTAATTACATTCTCATTTTATTTTTATATTTTTACAAATATAAAATCATCATAAAAGTGTCACAAAACTTCCAAACCCAAACCCATATTATATCTATTTACCACAAAATGTAAAAGAACTCTTAATGCATAAAGATTTCAAGTTATACATAGGTCAACATGATTTACAGGGGTTATTTTTTCTTATATTTGACCTTTAAGCATTTTATCAAATATGTTAATGTTAACAATAAATAAGGTGATTAATAAATTAAAAAAATAACACTTCTAACCTCTAATAACCATAAATAAAATAAAAGTTATATAAACATAGTCAGATGAGAAAATAAACCATCCTAACCTAATACAATTTTTATCATAGAAGCATCATATAACAATACAAATGAAATACATAATTAAATCCATTAGATCATGAACTCAAGCCCATATAAGATGAAATGTAGTGAAAAACATCATAACACAGTAAAGGATTAGCATACATATGCAAGTCATGATGGAAAATGCAACCAAGATTTAGAACAATAAATTTTAGTATCATTTATTTCATTCAAACAACTAATTATGGTGTGTTCATGGATCCCCATATCTCTCTATTAATACCCATTAAATATATCTACACCCCCCTCTATGATGTTACTCTCCCTCTGAACATGAGGGCAGCTCAGTCCTGTCTCTAACTCATCAAACAATCTGGTAGCTAGACTGAATCATGATAATAATAAACATATAACCATAATAAAATGTTGAATGCAAGTAATCTAACAAAAACATGATCATAATCATAATAAATCATATGAAATAATTATATATCTAGATACTAATCATGAACTATGTAATATATCTTCCAACCAAAAAGTAAATACTAATCCAACTCAAAATTATTCAATAAAACTGCTAATCATTAAACACATAATCCATTAACTAATGATTTAAATAATCCATAGGGTAAAATAGATGTGAAACTCTTCCCACTAAAATTGGTCATCATCTCAATGACACTTATTTCAATAATAGTTCTAAAATAATATAAATTTCAAAAAAATATAAATAATGTTCATTAGAAAATAAATAATGTTTAGTATAAATATCATGCAAACAAATGAGCAAACAACCTCAAAAAACCCTCAGAGTCCTCCCACATAGCACTATCCTTATAATATTTGTCCCAATAGAAATTTCACTATGATAATTATCTATTACACAAGTTAATATTACAACTATCAATTATTATTATTGTTTCTATTATGACAACACCTAGATCCTAAACCTGTAATGCATTATAATCCAAAATATGTGTAGGATCAGCAACATACTTTTTAAGATATAAAACATGAAAAAAATTAGGAATTAATATTAGATATAGTGAAAATGTAAGTGCATACACTACATGATTAACCACTTATACAAATTCAAAAGGTCCCACATATCTAAGTGATAGATTTTCTAATTTACCAAACTTAATTGCACTCTTTTGGGGTTTAACTCATAGAAAAATTTATCCCAAATAAGAATTGCCTTGTTTTTATTTTCATATCGACGTAACTTTGCTTCCTATCATTGGCTTTAAATAATATTTTCCTTATTATTTTCACTTGATCTTATATTTTTGTAAGCATATCTAGTCCAAAGACCATTCTATATTCTAGCTTGTCCCAACTGATTGGTGTTCTACACCTCCTATCATATAATGCTTTGAAAGGAACCATTTTAATATTTTATTAGTATGAGTTATTGTACATAAAATCAATCAATGGTAGGTACTAATTACATTTATATTTTTGGTCCATTCAAAACATCCTAAATAGATTCTCTAATATCTATTTTTTTTTTTATTTGTCCATTTTATTTTTGGATGATAAGCTATACTAAGATCTAGTTGAGTTCCCAAAGCTAAATTTAAAATCTAAAAAAACATGAGAGTCATATTAAGGTCCTTATTTGAAACACTATTTTTAGGAAACCCATTTAGTCTATAAATTTCTTTCACAAACCTCTTGGCAAGAATTAGTGCATCATCAGTTACATTGCCAAAAATAAAATGAGCTACCTTGGTTAGTTTATCCACAACTACCAAGATCATGTCATGGAGTTTCCTAGACATAAGAAAACCTTGGATAAAATCAATGCTGATAACTTGACATTTTCATTTAGGTATAAAGTGTGGGTACAATAACCCAATAATATATGTGTTCAGCCTTAAATTGCTAACACTCCAAGCACCTAGGCACAAAATCTGCTACATCTTTCTTAATTCCTTTCTAAAAATACAAAGTTTTTAACTCTAAAATTATCTTAGTCACTCTAAGATGCCCTAAATACAGAGCATTATTTAATTCCTTTAACATAATTTTACTTATCAGGGACATATATACTACCATTGTACCTTAAGAGTCCATCATTATCAAATTAAAACCCTTGGTATCTATGATTTTGAGAGTTTTTAGTCAAATATTTCTTAACCTACTCATGGAAACCACTACCAGGTGAGAATTTTACTACATAAATTCAAAAAGTGATCCTTATTATAGGCACTACTATAATGTAAATTCTATGGCTAAGGGTTTTGTAATTTTATTGTCTTTACCCTTAATGTAGTTGATATCAAAATCATAATATTTTAAAAACTTTAACCACTGTCTTTGATGAGCATTGATGTTGGGTTGTGTGAAAATATATTTATGACCTAAGTTAGCAATCTTAAGATCAAAGGATTTACCCAACAAATAATGCCTCTAAACCTACAAGGCATGAACTATAGCATCACATTTGAGATCATGAGGAGTATAATTTTACTCATAAGGATTCAATTTTCTATACTAATAGGCCATAACTAAACCATCCTACATGAGAAATCTACCTAAACCATCTATTGAAGCATTTGTTATAACTAAAAAATGGCCATTAAAATATGGAATTCATAAGAGTAGTGTAAAACTAAACCTTTGTTTTGGAACCTAAAATTATTCTTTGTATCTATTTGACCACATAAAATACTTCTCATTCCATTTAAGATAGGTAACTAGGTTATCTATCTTGGGTATATTTGGTAAAAACTTCCTATATTACCATACTAATCCCCTAAAACTACACACCTCATGCACATTTTAAGGTGTCGACCAATCCATGATGGCATTAATCTTATCTGGATACATTTAAATTACATCTATGGAGATGATGTGTCCCAAGTATCATACTCTTCTTTGAAATAAAGAAAACTTTGATAACTTCCCATAAAGCTTATGCTTCTGTAACCATTACAAAACTAGTCATAAGTTCCCAATATGTTCTTCCTCACTCTTAGAATAAATGAGGATGTCATCTAAAAATACTAGCATAAACAAATCAAAATAATCACTAAACACATTATTAATGAGATTCATAAATTCTATTGGTGCATTCATAAACCAAAAAGTAAGTATTTTGAACTTGAAATGCCCATAATGAGTTTTGAAAGTTGTTTTATTAATATATTCCTCTTGAATCCTCAATTGATGATATTCTACATGAAGATAAATCTTCAAAAATATTGTTTCACCACACATTTGATCAAAAAGATCATCAATGGAAGGAAATGGATAAATATTATTAATAATTGTCTTATTAATCATGTGGTAGTTGATACATAAATGAAGGGTTCCATCTTTCTTCTTGATAAAGATTATATTTTCACCCCATGGAGAAACACTTGGATGATTCAAACCTTTATCCAACATCTTATAAATTTGTGCCTATAACTAAACAAGCTCTATTATTTCCATCCTATAGGGTACCTTAAACTATGGTTTTGATCTTAGAATTATGTCAATGGTGAAAAAAAATCCCTTTCTAGAGGCAAACCTAGAAATTATTTTATAAAAACATTCCAAAATTATTTTATAAAAGGATAGTCTTCTAACTTGGGTTCCTTATTTTGACAACTTCATCTATTTTGACTAGGAATGCTTGATGTCCCTTTTGTTGAGCCTTATTCAACTTAATCACTGAAATTTGTTAGGGATCTAACTCCCTCTAAATTCCTTATATTTGGGTTTGGTTTTCCAAATAATCCAACATTCAAATTTTTTAAGGGTATAACCAAATTTGTCTTTGTGCATAGTAAGCCAATTCCTCCTAAGATCACATCTTATAATCCTAGTGGTGATGCATGTAGATCAAGAATAGTGTTAAATTCTATAATCTTGATTTCAACCTCTATGATACATTTATAAAACTTGAACTTAGACTTATTCCTATATTGTACCAACCATGCATTTTCCATAAAACCATCTTTCCTAGATAATTTACTCCACATTGTAAGATAAATAAAGTACTCAATAGCTCCGATAATGAATTTCCTAATTCAAAAACACTCATCCTTATGATATTATGGAGCATACTTTAGGAGATTTGTAAATTATGCTAGTACTCATTCACTAACAAATACCCTTGTCTCAAGTTCTAAAATTTGTCATATTCTAGTCAAAATAGAGCTGAGGTAACCACCATTCTATGAAAAGAGTTACAAATTGATCCCATGTGGTGGTGGTAGATTCCATATCCATTTCAATATTATTGTTAGACTTCTAACTTGTTACTACACCAATCAATTGGTAAGCTCCCCACATAGCCTTAGTTACTTTAGAATAGTTCTGAATCTCAAAGTACTTATCCATCTTTTTGAGCTAATCTTCAATTCCGTCACCCAAAACTATGCCAACAATATTGGGTGGATATATTTTATTCATTTCACATGTAAATATTGTAGCTACTTGAGCTCTTGCAACTTGTTTCACTTCCTCATACCCTTACTTCTAAGGATTTTCATGCTCTTCAGATTATTCTTTTGGAAATTCATGTTCCTATTCTTCTTCTGGTCTATGAACTTATTGATCAATAATCGCTATTATATCTCTAGTATCATTCAAAATAATGATAATCTAATAAAGTTTCATATATTTTTTTTGTGCTAGTTGATTAGTATCAACTAGAGGGTTGGCATTATAAGGTCCCTCCCCAAATAATGTACCTAACACCATTCTCCTTTCAAGAAATTAGGAGAATAGAATTATGTTAGTGGACTCATTAGGTCCAAGAGATAAACCTTAATCTCATTTACTTTAATGTTAGATCCCACTAGGCTAACTAATAATTACACTAATTTTTTTTATCACATGAAATTACATATAAACTCATTTTTTTCTATAGTCATAGAAAATGTGATTTTAGTGTAATGAATGTCACTTGATATCACCTTATCCTAACTTAGCCATAAACCTATTTAGGGCCACTTTTTATCTTTTATAACTTTTGTGTAGGTCTAACCCACTCCAAAATTGACCAAAAACAACACTAATCCATCCCCTAGGCACTCAGTCCCCTTGTTCACTAGCTTCAATAACCTAGAAATTAACACGGCCATTTAGACACTAACACATTGTGTTATTGACCTAGGGATAATGCTAGTGTCCCTTAACTACTTACTCTACTAATTAATATCTTTCTATTCCCCAAAACACTCCTAGGGTTAGACTAGACCTATTCCACATATTGAGAAGCACTAGAATGCTATATATACACCACATTCATTCACTTATCCACTAGATGGAAATTAGATGGAAATACTCAAAAACAAACTCATAAATAGTGGTGCAAATGAAGGTCATTAATCTTTATTCTACTTTATTTATACATATACCCATATATAATAACCTATAACTTAGATTACATAGATTTATAGTCTCAAATCACACTCAAAATCACTCAAGTTAGAACTGATACTAGCATTCAATTGTACTTGCACCATCACTTAGATTAGAAGCACTATATTATATTGATCCCCTTTCAAGGTATTGGTATGTAGGCAATGATCATCATATGGGGTGTTGAGGTCACATCCATCATACCCTACTAATGTCATTCTTATCTATTTTTCTCCTCAAATACCCTAACAAATATAGAGGCCTAGGTTTTGGTGTTAAATCAATAAAAATAAGGAACATATAATGAACTAGCATTTGCACACATAGTCATAGACTCCATAGAAATAGGTGAAGGTATAAACATAAGATCATTATCCCTACTTATAAAATCACACTACCATATCATAGTGGATACCATGATGGTATGCTACCATCCAGGGGACCACACTATTTTCCATGAGGGTTTCTAACTCCTAGTTCATATTCATGACACTCTACACAACTCCAGTACTAAATTCCATCATGCCATTCATTTGTCTTAGTCAATCTCAAGCTAAGTACATCTCTTATAGATTATTTTCTATTTATATAATAATAATAAATATCAATTATTGTACAAATCAAAGGCTATAATTATTTTATATTTATTCCCAAAATTATTATTCCATAGCTTTAAAAAACCAGGATTTTACATTTCATAATCCTCTTAAAAGTTAAAAAAATTGTTGAACCCAAATTAATTTAAATAGTTCAAAACCCCTAACCCTAGACTAACTTTAGGGTTTATGTTTCCCTCCTAAAACTCATACTCATATTTTAGATCCCTATATATTATGATTTTTATTTTTTCTAATCATGATAATAATGATATAATATGTTTATCATTTTCTAATGTAAAGGTTTCTACTTTCATTTGCATGCTTGTTTCCTTTCATTTGGAATAAATTCAAAGAAGATGTAAACACATGTGTGCATGATGTATTTTAAGAGCTAAAATTTATTTCATATAGCATTATTTATTTATCATATTATTTTTATCTTATGTGTAATTTAATAATGAAAAAAATCATCACACACATAGAGGATATAATACATAAGACAAAAACACGTTACCTAAAATTAACAAATCTCATTTAGATTAATTTTTCTCTTTGGTTCACTTTAATTCCTTACCTATCTCTACTAGACATAATATAACATTATTGGGTTTGATTATCTCTCCTTCTTCTTGATCCTAACCATCTAGCTACTATCCCACTCCTACTACCATATCTACACTCCTAGTAAACCCTACGGTCTAGGTTATGATATCCACAAGGTGTCCTAAAGCATGGAAGGTTATCCCAACCCATGGATATAGCTTTTTTTATTATATAAATGTTCATCCAACCATAGTTTCAATTTTAGAGCTTTTTCAACATTATGATAGATACAAAGATGCTTTATATGCACCACTTTGTGATACTAAGGTACCAAGAAAATCAAAGCCCACTTATGTTGCTTTCATAATCAGTATTATGAAGTGGATTAAATATCATATCTCCTTATTAAAAAAATATCTCCGGCCTTGACACATCATATATCAACATCTACTTCTTTACATCTAATTACGAATTAATGATGTGGGTGTCAAATAGGTGTTAGTAAACAATGTATTAGGGTTAAACATTTGTAATATCTCTTTTCTATAGCTTATTAATATCCATGATAAGTATTTATATCCTTTTGATATGAACATTTTAATATTTCATAATATTCCACACCAAATTTTAGGGTAAATAACACTAAACCTTACATTGGGACCCAAAACACTACCTACAACATGTCAATTCATGCCCAATGATCTTAATTATAATATTTTACTTGGGTGACCTTAGACTCATAATACTCATGTAACACCCTCAATGTTGCATGCATGTTTAAAATTTAGTTACAAAGGTTTTATATACACATGATCTGTGGATCATGAACTATTAAATTATAGTCAAAATATAGAGCCTTCATACAATTATATTCCTCACATATACTTTTCTACATCAACTATAAATTCTACTATTTAGAGTTCACAAATGACTCTATCAAACACCTAAAGAGTATATGATGATATATTCACTTCTCCATTTGCATTAAAATATTTCAAAAAAATGGGCTACACAAGATAGAGCCTCAAAAAACATGAACAAGTGATTATTAATCCTATTAAGGCATTTAATCAAAAAGGTAGGCCAGGACTTGGATATAAGGATAATAAATATAATGCTATGTATTCTCACCATTATTCTTAGAATATAATATTTTCTCCACCCATTCCATAGATTGAAAATACATTCAATCATAATTTTTCACTCTTAGTTGTTTACCCCAATGTTATTGATGATACTTTTTATCTAGATCTACCCATTTTTGATGAGTTTTATAATGATGAATATCTTTTAGAAATATTGGGGTCATATTAGTAGTCCATTTCCTTATATAATAATAATAATAATAATAATAGGTTTCCTCATTCCACAAATGCCCAATCATACTTTAGTGAGATCTTGACACTTTAGATGATATCCCCACTGGCACAAATAATATCATGCCCCATCACCCTAGGTATTTACTCAAATTCATTATTCATATACATGCTTACATTATTTTATCTATATTGACAACCATGTGATTGATATATTCAAAATACATCATACGTTACCAACTTATGCTTAGATTATTTTACATTCTAATGTAATGTATGCATAGTAAATTGGTTTATCATCCAAATAGCATATGTTTTTAGTCTAATGCATAGGATGCATAGATTTTATTTTGAGGATAGTTATTTTATAGGTTCAAAAACTCCCCTCAAAATGGGGGGCATTGAAATAAGTTTTTCATAGAGATCAAGCCATCCTAATTGACTTCATAATTTTTAGCATTTAGACATAAATTACAGAGCTCAGATTCAGGAAAACATAGTAAAAAATAGTCACATATAGATCAGTCTTAGTTTTTTAGATAAACAACACTTTTGGTCAATAACATAGTATATAGGACACTAGAATAATGTGTGACTATCCAAAGGACTAAACTAATTCTAGTAGCCTCATAAATAGAAAATTTTGGAATTACAAAAAAAGTACAATAGGTATAATCTAGGTTTACATAATTTTAGCCATAGGTGATAAGATATGTTTAATTTATACTTAGTAGATGCATAATTCACTAGTTTTCTTAGATTGGGGGCACCATGCATGGCATGATCATTCTTGTTTCAATTTTGGATACTCAAACACATATTATTATGATTCAATCAAGAATCCATATGCATAAATATCAAATTTGGGGGCATAGTGTGGTACATTATTCTCATATGTTCATTTTAACACGCAAACTCTCAAATGTAATGGTATTTCCATGTTGTTACTCTAGACACCATTTTCAAAAATTTTATACTAGATCAATGCCTTATTATGTTTGTAGTTTTTGGCAATTCTGATTATTCCTTGAGCTAAATTCCTGAGTTCTCAAGTGACATTTGAGTGTTTTTTCATTTCAAAATTTCTAAGTGGCCCTAGATCCATCCTATATAATTTTGGTTACATCACACATCTTTAATTACATTATGCAAATAAGTTTCATATACATCTACTATACATGAGTAGGTAATAATGGAGTCATAACTTGATTGAGTTATTAAGCCACCTACATAGGAGGGTTAGTCCAATCCAAGTTATTAACAAATTATGATCCACCAACTTGTAGTGGGAAATGATGGAGTCAAGGCCATATTGAGTTATTAAGCCACCCACACACAAGGATTCAGTAAGCCATCAACTCAGTCCAAGTCATTCACTATTTGATCACCATCTACATGCACACACAATATGTCACTAGGTTTTAACATTGGTTCATTTACCCAATGAGGTGTATTCATTCATATCCTCTTTCTCTCATCTTTTTACTCTTTTTTTCCTTTTATTTTGATGTTTCTTAAGTAAGGACTTATTCTTTCATGTTTCATTTACATAATATGCAATGAAAAATGCTTCATAGACTCAGTCTCATATTCATAGGCTTTGCCTCTCAGGTAAGTATAGGTACATTTATTTTCCTTTATCTTACTCATTTTACTTTGTTGCATTTATATAATAAAAAGGGGGGCGGGGGGGGGCGGGGGGGGGGGGGGGGTTGGCGGTGGTGGGTGGGTGGGGGTTGGCGGGTAGGGGGGGTGGTGGGTGGGTGGGGGTTGGCGGGCGGGGGGGGCAGTGTGGGGATAGAGGTGAATGTAGTCATTTAAAACATAGCTCTAGTGTAATGAGTGTTACTTGAGACCACCTTGTCCTAGCTTAGCCCTAAACCTATCTTAGGGCCTATTTTGATTCTTTTCCATATTTTTTATGGGTCTAACCCACTCTT